>PVHX01001119.1:166810-227741 GCA_004024805.1 Geosciurus inauris | reverse complement strand
TTTTTTTTTTTTTGGTACCGGGGATTGAACCCAGGGGCACTCGACCCCTGAGCCACACCCCCAGCCCTATTTTGTGTTTTATGTAAAGACAGGGTTTCACTGAGTTGCTTAGTGCCTCGCTGCTGCTGAGGCTGGCTTTGAACTGGCGATTCTCCTGTCTCAGCCTCCCAAAGTGCTGGGATTATAGGCATATGCCACCACGCCGGGCTCAAAATCTTTGTTACCCTTCTCATAGCACCGTATACTGATATTCTGGATATTTTTTATACTATGAAACTAAATTAAATTGCTGAAGAGCAACCAGAGCTGTATTCAAACTCAACAAACTGAGGTCCTTTGTGCCTACTTATAAACCATTCTGTTGTTGAGAACTACAAAGGATAAAGAGAAGGAAAAGTTAACTTCTGATAAAAAGATTTTTTCTGGCCAAACATGACTATTTCTCTGATCGCATGTGTAAATATCTTAGGCTCCGAGCTGGGAGTCTTGAGTCCAAAAGGTGTCTGCTAATCCCTTAGCTTTAGTTATACAAACAAAATAGGGCAAAATGAGGAAAAAGTTTCTGGAGTATAGTAATTAGGGATATTAGCTATTATGTTATTGAGGCAGAAGAATATGCTTGATTTAAATATTCATGGACACGTCTGTTAGAATACAGGCATTTTGGGAAAATTCTGAAAGTAATTTGGAACAGATATTTTTTGAAAATATAACTTGATAACTGAAAAAAATGAGCATCTGATTAGGATTTTAAAGAATGCAGAAAATACCTAAGCTTTCCTCTAAGCAGATTTATTTAACCTAACAAAATTTTATATACAAAGTGACCTGAACACGCTGCTTCAAAACATGATCCTTTCTTATTAATATCCTGATAGGTTGGTTAAAAAGCAGCTCACTCTAAAATAAATAGAAAAGTATCCAATGCACATTAAATTAATGGCTTAATCACTCCAACGTAAATAGTTTTATAAGATAATTAACACAGTAGGATTGAGTCCCTGTGACAGGCTGCTGGGGAACTGATGAGAGACATCAAGAGGCCATTTTGTGCACTGCCACGGTGATGCCATCATGTTTTTGGATCATAATGTTTCTGAAAGAAAAAGGAAAATATCCAATAAAATGTTAACAAGTGAGACTTCAGTGAAAGACTAAAATAACATCATTTTTCTATGTATGACAGCAATAAAATTGGCATAACAACATCTAGAAAATCTAGGAAAATATGTTTATAAAATATAAAAATGAAATTAATCTTTAATCTTATTACTAACAAATATTGTCAATATTTTCCTGGTTCTTTTCTTGAAGCACTGGGGATTGAACCCTGGGCTTTGTGCATGCTATTTTCTGACTTTTTCTTTTTATCTAATATACATATTTTTTTCCCTTTATCTTATGCTTTTTTAATCTAATATATATATTTTTTCTCAAAACTGTGATACTACTATGCATAATTTTGTATTCTGATTTTAAAGTTTTTACACACTATTACCCTACAGCTCCTCCCTTGGAATATCTTTAGTATTTCTATTATTGTAGAAGTCACTATTTTTTGATCAGTCTTCTTTTGTGGCTATTTATTACTTTTCTTGGTAATTCATGACAATTCTTACTCCTTACTGAAAAGTCACTGAAGCTTGAAAGCACATTAATTTTAGAGGTCAACCTATCTATTCCTATGGTTCGAAAGGTGAAGAAATCCTTCTGAAGTACTCTAAGGAATTGCTGACACGTACAGGGCTGACATTTTAGGGATTTTTCTGAATAAAAGGAAAGAAAGGGATGCACTGACATCTACTCACCCATTATCTGATTCTAGGCACACCACAGGAATATCCGTGGGGTCAGAGGTAAGCTTAGCTGCTTGCTGGGCTAGAACAGATATCACCCCAGCATGTTCATCTGAAAGGGTACCACGACCTGGGAAACGGATGACATCATGTTAGCTGTCTACAAACAAGTATCAAGCTATAGTAGTATCTCCCTTTGAATTAGGTCCTGACATGAAATGATTCTTCCCTAATATTCAGCTAGTTACAATAGTGAGAAAGTCAAGCAACAGCCCTTAAAAAAATCATAAATGACAACTTTCAAAGTCATTCCCAACACCATCTCTAAACATCATCTCAAGCATATAAAAGAAGTTGTAATTCAAGTCAATCTGAAAGTCATAAATTCATTTTACAGTTTACTAAAACCAGCAAATTCAGAGGTGAGATTAACAACCAGTCACTAAGATCAAGAGACCTGGTGAAACTAATTAATTCCCTTTGGGAAATCTAATTTTCTGAGTTCAGTCTCAAAGGATATAAAAGTCTTTTCTCAGGAGATCAGAGGTAAGATTATCTTGATAGCATGTGTGAATATTCTGTAAGCAATTCTTTTTTATCCTGGTACTTGGGATTAAACCCAGGGTGCTTAACCACTGAGCCATATCCCTAGCCCTTTGTATTTTTAATTTTATTTTGGTACTGGGGATTGAAGTCGGGGGTACTTGACCACTGAGCCACACCCCCAGCCCTATTTTGTGTTTTATTTAGAGACAGAGTCTCACTGAGTTGCTTAGTGCCTCGCCATTGCTGAGGCTGGCTTTGAACTGGCGATTCTCCTGTCTCAGCCTCCCAAAGTGCTGGGATTACACGTGTGTGCCACCGCGCCTGGCTTTTATTTTTTATTTGAGGCAGGGTCTTGCTAAGTTGCTCAGGCTGGCTTTGAACTTGTGATCCTCCTGCCTTAGTCTTCTGAGCCACTGGGATTATAGGCATGCACCATCATGCCCAGCCCTGACTCAGAACTTTTTTTAATTTTTTTTTTAATAGATGGACACAATACTTTTATTTATTTTTATGTGGTGCTGAGTATTGAACCCAGTGCCTCACGTGTGCTAGGCAAGCACTCTACCACCGAGCTACAGCTCCAGCCCTCAGAACTTTTTGATAATGTTTTGTAATATAATTAAATTTGGGGTCCCAAATAAATTAATCACTAAATTTACAATTGACTTCTATACATAAAAGCAACATAAGCTTAACTGTGCCTGAAATTGAGATTACAGACATGCTACAACAGACTATGAATTTACTACTGTTATATAAAACATTCATTAACACAGTGCAGTTGTCAAACTTTGAAGTTTCTTCAGAAAATGATTCAGTTTTAGATTTCTACACTTGAATTTCAGTCTTTCCATTACTAAGCCTAGCAAATGCTTCAAAAAATTTGCCTTTTTCCTCCGATGACCGATTATATAAAAGATGACTGAGTTACAGATTACCAAAATGGTGCCAGGCACATTAGAGCTCAGCAAATGTAATTCTACAATTATTGCCATTATTAAACAACTCATAACAGACAACTGGAAACTCTGAGGCTCTGAAAGGTTCTTTTTGGTCCAAGTTCACACTACTAACAAATGGAAGAACAGGGTTGAACTCTGGTATGTCCAATTTTGAAATCACTGTTTTGACTACCTACTAATTTCTTGTGTAGTTGGGCTAACAAATAGCACTACCCACTTTGCAGGGTAATTGTGAAAATCAGGTAGTGCATATAAAGCTTAGCCATTCCAGTATAAGGAATTCAATAAACGGTAATAGCTGTCATGATCTGAAGTCCTTTCTAAACCCAATTTAAAATGATTCAAATACCATTTACATAGGCAACTATTTTGACTAGAACTGTAAGGAACATTTCTATTCTTTATGTGCCAATTAAGAAGTTTCAATTTTCTAATCTTATTTGGAAAGAATCTCTACTCCCACAAAAGTTCTCAAACTGTCAAGGCAAGAGGAAATAAAAGCTAGAGAATAGTGGTGTAACAAACTCTATGTTAACTTCAGATGGGGGTTGGATAAAATACTTACAGCCCAGATTAAGTCCTTGTGAATCTGTGCACAGGACTCCAACAATGGATGGATTCTTCATTCTAATTCCAGGAACACATGAAAATAAAGTCAATCAGATGATGTGAGAAAACATTTAAATAATTATAACAAATACAGACTAGTTTCTATGTACCAGACATTTTAAAAGTGCTTTAAATATTTCCCTTTTTTCATTACCACACCCCCAAAATTAAGTTATAAAATTTATTTAAATGAAACATTTTCTGAGAAAAGACTGTGTCAAGTACTGCTCAACTTTCAAGGGCCGTAACATTGAAATCTCTAGGATATTTTTTTGCCTCTGTTATAGATGTATGCTTTAGTATGCTAACTCGTTTAAGTTTAGATGAGTTCCCTTTCAGACAGAAGTGAGAAATTGGACACTGGCGGCAGACAGGAGTCTCCCTCTATACCTTATACGTTTCTGATTTTGAATTTTACATAAACACGAGAAAAATTTAAGAGATAATAAAGATATTTAAGATAATTAAGATATTTTCTTAAGTACCAAGTAACTGCAAGATTACAATACACGAGAAAAGGTGCGTGTGTGTTTACACTGGAAGCTCGAATATGCACACCTGGTATTCTTCCCAAGTTAATCTGTTTCCCAACCTTGAAGAACCACCGTGATCATACAGCCTATTTAAACACCACAGGTGGCTTGGGCTGGGGAGACTTGGTGAGGAAGTGTTCGGAGCCCAGCGGGATTTTAATTCCGGGTCATCCACCCATTCTGAGTTCCCGGGCTAGAGCAGAACTCTGAGCGGCCCCAAAACTCCCCAGCCAACATCCGCAGCTGTTTCCATTTGTCCCACTCAAGTACCCCTAGTGCGACCTCAGGACAGCCGGAAGGGTCCGCACTACTCACGTATCCTCCAAGTGCTGCTCCAAAGTCGCCTCCATCCCGCTCGAAGCCCACCCGGGCGTAAGACCCAGCAGCGCGTCCGGTCCTCCGCTGCAGGCCTCGGTCACATGACGCGGAGGAGGCGCGCACTCTGACGGCGCCTCCAGAGGGACCAAATTCATAGAGGCGCAGCGTCCGCGTTCTTTGCTGGAAAACATCACTGCCCTCGCGCGGGGCAGAGACCCTGCAGAGTTCTGCTTCCTTGAGGTGAACCTCACCTGGCTCCTCGGCGGAACGAGAAGGCGCGGATTTCGCCTCAGAGGCCAGACGTCCACAGCTGGACCTTTCTGGCACTTGGCTTTGGCGATTTTTAACCTTTGGATTCCAGTTTAAACGACTCCGAGCCCTAGCTCGAGCCAGCTCTTGGTCAAGTTTTACTGTAACCCGCGGATCAGGCAGGGTCTCATCTGGGCGGAGGGGCAGGTACGCAGAAGAGGCAGGACCGCTGGGAAGGGGTGCACAACAAGGGTCTGAAGGACGAGATGGCACAAGCTTAAAACCGCAAGCTGAGTGCTGAGAAAGTGTCGGACTTTTAACACAGCGATACTTACAGCGAGGGCTCAGAAAGTTTTGAGCTGAGCAGTGGCTTTTAAGTCATAACTCTTGAGACAACTGGGTAGGGGTACCCAGTTTAAACATAACTTTTAAATAGTCCCACTGTCCAGAGGTGCCTGTTAATTCCTTGGAGAATATCCTTTTCAGATGGCTAGCTTTGCAAATGTATACTTTGACCGTTTTTTGTTTTGTTTTTGGATTATTTTTTAAAGCAAGTTCAGCATACTTGCACACTGGACATAAAATTCTGTACCTGGGCTTTTCACAGAATTTAGCATAAATATTTTGTCATGACAATAGTATTCATTTGCATCCTTTGCGACAGTGCAAAATATTCATCTTATAGCTGTACATTAATTAAATTAACCAACCCCTTATTAATGTCCAGTTAGGGTGCTTACAGTGTTTTTGTTGTGTGTGTGTTTTGGCTGTTGCAATCCTGAATGAATATTCTTATAGCCAGATATTTGGGTCAAAGGATATGATAATTTTTAGGATTGTTGATATATACTTACCACTTGTCTCTCCAGAGATGTGGTACCAAGTTACACTTAGGTGTGTAGCATTTTGATGGAGGTGGAGGATGGGCTCTCCCATCCCTCCTGGGTCTCTTCCCTCTTTTGTGCATCCTTCCTTGTTTTCGCCAATGCTCTGACCTCCAGCATTTTCAGTCTACCTTCTGATGAGGGGCCCAGCTCCAGAACTCTTCAGAACTGAATTCAAAGTGCCTCTTCACTGTGAAGCAGTTGTAATGAAACTTGCAGAATTTTAATTTAAAAAAAAAAAATTGTAGCCGGGCGCGGTGGCGCAAGCCTGTAATCTCAGCACTTAGGGAGGCTGAGACAGGAGAATCATGAGTTCAAAGCCAGCCTCAGCAATGGTGAGGCACTAAGCAACTCTGTGAGACCCTGCCTCTACATAAAACACAAAATAGGGCTGGGGATGTGGTTCAGTGGTTGAGTGCCCCTGAGTTCAATCTCCAGTACCAAAAAAAAATTTCTAGTTTGGATGTTGTAATTCGGTGGTTTTGAACTCCTGTTCTAGAAAAATTATGTTGTTAGGAACAGCACAACGTAGGCCATACAAATTAGAACAGCAGTTTAAAACTACCCTTAAAAGATAGTGTTAGTGGTATAGCGTTTGCCTAGTATGTGTGAGGCACTAGGTTCGATCCTCAGTATTGCATTAAAAAAATAAAGGTATCGTGTCCATGTACAACTAAAAAAATTTTTTTAAAGTGTTAGAAATTATAAGTACCATGACTTGAAGCAGTCTATGTCAGTGTCTTAGGGAAATCAGCCTGCTTCCTGCCAGAAATCATGCCAAGGAAACTGCTCATCTCTATAACACCTCCTTGTGGTTCCATGTGGTAAAGCTTTGCAGGGCTCTAGTTTTCTAAACCTTCACAATCTGTCCAAGTAGAAATATAATGTGAGCCACATTTGTGATTTTAAATGCCCTGGTAGCAACATTAAAAAGTAAAAAATTAATTTTAATAACATTTTTTGTCCAAAATATCATTTTAACATGCCATCAATAAAAATAAACTAAGATATCTTACATTTTTCTACTATAGTAAGTCTTAAAAATCCAATGTATATTTTACACTTATAGCACATTTCAATTAAGCCTAACCACATTTCAAATGCTCAATAGCTGTAGGTGGCTAGTGGCTATGACACTGGCCAATGTAGCTCCAGGGTATTTCAGGTGATCTCAAAGCCAGATCAATGATTAAAGGATTCTCAGAAGGGCTGCTGATTACTTTTTAAGTTGTAAGTAATCCATTTGAAAAGGAAAGGAGAAAGTAGGAAGAGAATAGCAGCTGACCCACAGCCTTGTCGTGCGGGAAGTGATGGGAGAGGACAAGCTTTCCATACCACCCCCTCTTTCTCTGCCCTGCTGTCTTCCTGCCCCTGTGCAGAAAGGCAGAGAGAAAGGAACAGTAAATAGAAGCTGGGCAGGTGCTAGGGGACTGGGACCGTGTTGCAGGATTATCTGACCCCTAATTGTTTTATACTTTCTTCAGCTCAATAGGATATTTGATGAAATTTTATTCTTGGTTTTGAATGCTAGTAACCATCTCTAGGGTAATAGTGTTATAGAGCAAGTTCCATCCATGGAGCCAAAGTGATTCCACTACCAGTTGTTTGCAATCCCACGGAAAAGATATCAAATAAGTCATGCATAGTAGCAGATGGGAGTTTATTAGAAAGGAAAGGAAAAGGGAAAAAAGAGGCTCAAGGTAGAGTGGATTCTTTCAGAAAAGAGGGATAGTGCATCCCCCTTGTCCTCCACTTTTTTTTTTAATATTTTGTTTTGATATGAACACAATATCTTTTTTTATTTTATGTGGTGCTGAGGATCAAACCCAGTGCCTCACGTATGCGAGGCAAGCGCTCAACCTCTGAGCCACAGCCTCAGCCCCTTGTCCTCCACTTTTATGGGCGGTCCCAGGGAAGTTTTCTAGCAAGTTCTGTCCAGATCCATTCCTCAACTTTTTTTTAGACAGGGTCTAAGTTGCTGAGGCTGGCCTCAAACTTGCATTCTTTCAGCTTCAGCTTCCCAAATTGCTGGGATTACAGGTATGCACCACCACTCAACTTTTGACTAATAGTAGGATTACATCAGACTTTTAAGTCCCCACTGTGCTTGGTTTTACCCCATGGATGGAAGACTTTACTGTAATAACGAGGCGCTAAAGATCCAAAGGCAGCTCTGGGTCACATTGGCCCAAGCTAACTGGCTCTATTCTAATTGGGACTTGTTCTTACAGATTTTATGGTTGAGGGAGCTTTACTTCCAACTATCTTGTCATATGGAAACTGGTTCTTATCTGCAGGGAAGACTGTTTGGGCTCAAATTTCTCCTGAAGATAGCAGGTTGTTGATGATGATTCGACTGATGACGAATATAACATATCCTATTGAATTAAGGCAGACAGTGCCGGCCGGCCTCAGGCAAATCTTTGTGTTTTTTTTTTAAGGAAAGCATGTGGGATCTGTAAACCCAGCAACTCTCAGGAGGCTGAGGCAGGAGGATCATAAGTTCAAGGCCAGCCTTAGCAACTTTGTGAGACCCTGTCTCAAAATAAAATATAAAAAGAGCTGGGAATGGGGCTGGAGTTGTGGCTTAGTGGTTGAGCACTTGCGCCTCACATATTTGAGCCACTGGGTTCGATCCTCAGCACCACATAAAATAAATAAAGATATTGTGTTCATCTACAACTAAAAAAAATATTAAAAAAAAAGAGCTGGGGATGTTGATCAGGTGTTAACGTACATCCAGGTTCAATCTCTAATACCAAAGAGAGAGAGAGAGAGAAAGCATGCGCAAGCAAGCATGTGGGGCTCAGCACAGAAGGCCCAGTCTAATCATCCTCTTGATTTCAATGTTCCCACTACTCATGTCTGTGTCTGTTTGATACTTATCGGGAAAAAATCCATAGCACCTACATTAGAGTATTTGTCCTATTGTGTTCTCCATCTCTGCCTCCCAAGATCCAGAGTCAATAGGAATTTGATCAATACTCACTGAAGAGTGCTAATGGCATATTTTTGTGTGTATGTGTAGTACTGGGGGTTGAACCTAGGGACACTCTCTCTACCACTAAGCTACATCACCAACCCTTTTTATTTTATTTTTTAGATGGGGTCTTGATAAGTTGTTGAGGCTGGCTTTGAACTTCTGATCCTCCTGCCTCAGCTTTCTGAGTTTCTGGGATTACAGTCATGTGCCACTGTGCCCAGCTTGACAACATCTTTTGGAAAGGACTCTGTAACAAAGAACTTTTATGTCCTGATCACTGACCACTTTTAGTCTCTTCTTTCTTCTTTTCTCCATAAATAAGCTCTTGAAAATGAAATTCCCAGGAGGCTTCAGCAGAGAATTCCAAAGTCCACATGTCCTGACTGAGGGTGGGACAGAGGTGCAGGGGGTCTCAGAACTTGCATGTCATTTTAGTGCTGTTGGACTAAAACAACCCTAACCCCCCTTCCTTGACCTAGCAGAATCCTCCTGAGAGGCCCATTTAAGAAGTGCAGCTCTAATAGTGGATTCAACTCTCTTGTGGATGCAGAGACTCTGCTACCTCTGTACTGGATTGTGGTCACTCAAGTGCTTGGGGTCACAGGCTTTCAGTGGAATAAGCCCTTATAAGCCACCAGAGGGCACCAAGGCCACAGAAAGCCCTGCTTAGATGAAGGGTCTGGGGTGAAGGAAAGGAATCTATAAGTCTATTGAGATACCATTGATAGAAAATGGTGTGGAGGGCATCATGCTAGGTGGGTGGGCTTGGAATCAGATGCAGACTTAAATTCTGTCTTGGCCACTGACTACCAATGAACTCTCAGCCTCAGAGGGTACCTCTGTGATGCAGGTGTATACCAGAGTGTGAGGAAGAGTATAGAAATACTTTATGTAAGGACATCAATCTGAGTAAGAAAACCTGTTTCTTCAGGTTGTTTATTATCTAGGTGAAGGGTGAAAATATAGCTCAGTGGTAGAGTGCTTGCCCAGCATGCTGGAAGCCCTGGGTTTGGTCCCCAGCACTGCAGAAAGAAAACAAAAAAAAAAAAGTAACCGAGGTAAGGATGGACATAGAAAATAGCAGTTCAAGCCGGGCACGGTGGTGCAAGCCTGTAATCCCAGCACTTAGGGAGGCTGAGACAGGAGAATCACAAGTTCAAAGCCAGCCTCAGCAAGGGCGAGGCGCTAAGCAACTCAGTGAGACCCTGTCTCTACATAAAACACAAAATAGGGCTGGGGATGTGGCTCAGTGGTTGAGTGTCCCTAAATTCAATCTCCAGTACAGAAAGAAAGAAAGAAAGAAAGAAAGAAAGAAAGAAAGAAAGAAAAAAAGAAAGAAAAGAAAGAAAGAAAGAAAGAAAGAAAGAAAGAAAATAGCAGTTCAGAGTAAGAGCAGAATGATAGCTATGGGCATCAAGTAGTCTAGTGTTCATGAGAGAAGCTAGGTTTACATAGCTTCTCTTAAGAGCTGTGTTAAATGAGGTTATTATGGTTTGGATGTGAAGTGTCCCCCAAAAGTTCACGTATGAGACAGTGCAAGAAAGCTCAGAGAAGAAATGATTGGGTTACAAGAGCCTTAATCAGTGAATTAATCCCCTAATGAGATTAATTGAGTGGTAACTGAAGGCAGGTGGGGTGTGGCTGGAGGAGGTGGTGCATTGGGGGCGTGGCTTTGGGGTATATATTTTGTATCTGGTGAGTGGAGTCTCTCTCTCTCTCTCTGCTTTCTGATCATCATGTGAGCTGCTTCCCTCCTCCATATTCTCCTGCCATGTTGTTCTGCCTCATCTCAGCCCTGAGGAATGGACCTTGTATCTGTGGACTGAGACCTCTTAAACTGCATGTGAACCTACAAATAACCTTGTCCTGCCTAGAATTGTTCCAGTCAGATATTTGAGTCGCAGCAGCAAAAAAGCTGACTAAAATAGAGGTAATTAGTAGAGTTTTCTTATATATTTCTTATAGTAATAGGTTTTTCTGTAGTATAAAAATTATAATACACAGTGAGAAAACAGTCAATTGAAATTCTAGCTCTAACTGTAATGCAAAATAGCTAACTATAATGGAGTAGGATTTGGATAAGTTGGAGATGGAAAAGGATTTTCCACTTTGTAGGATCACAGGCATCTTTCCTCCTAAAGCCTCTCACCCCATTAGAGGGGCAACACAGCACCCTCGTGGGGAGCACTACTACCTTTCCAAAGCGGCTACGATTATGTCCCCCTTTTACAGTTAAAAACCCCAGGCTTAGATAATGAGTATTTGCTCAAGATTACCCTGCTGGCAAGAGATGGAACTGAACTATTAACCTCCCTCTGTCACTTCAGCCCCAGCACAGTCCTAGAACTGGGGATAGAGAGGAGGGGGCTGTTTTGGAGTCCCTGTCCAGATCCCTTGTTCTATAGAGAAGAAACCTGAGGCTCAGAGAAGTGGCTGATTTAGACCTTTAACTTCAGGTTTTTAACTTTCTTTTGGAATCCAACTATATGGTACTTCCAGATGCTGCCCCAGAGCTTTAGTTAAACCAGCTCCAGAGACATTCATTGTTATGGATTGAACTGTCTTCCCAATATTCATATGTAGGGCCCTAACTCCCAGAATCTCAGAATGTGACTTCCTTTGAAGATAGGTCCTTTGTAGTTGTAATCCAGTTAAAATGAGGTTATTACGGTGGACCCTCATCCAGTATGACTGGTGTCCTTATCTAAGGGGAAAATTTGGACCCAGACATGTGTAGAGGCACGACAGTAGGAGGACATACAGGGAGCAGACAGCCATCTCTAAGCAAGGAGAGAGGCTGAGAACAGATTCTCCCTCACATCCCTAGGAAAGAAACAACTCTGTCAACACCTTGATTTTGGACTTTTACCTTGCAGGCTTGCTAGACAACACATTTCTGTTGGTTAAGCCGCCCAATTTGTGGTACTTTGTTATGGCATTCCCAGGAGACCAATATGCTCACATATCCATAAATCTGCAAGTCAAAGCTGGTAACCCCCCATTCCTAGAAGGACTGGTTGAGAAGATCACCCTTCAAAGGCAAAAAGAGAGAGTAGATGATTTGTCCAGCTGGCCCCTAAACTTGCTACTTGGCTAAGATATTTTTCTTTTATTGGACATTGTTCACCATGGTGGCATGACACACTTGTCTTTGACCTTGAATCTGTTTTATGTCTCTGAATTTGACCTATAGAAAGTGCTCAACAAATGTCTGTAGAAGAAGTGAGTGGGAAAATAGGCTCCTGGCCACTCTCATTCTCTTCAAGTAATGGGTTGGGCAGGGCAGTTGTATTCAGGCTGTCAGTGGATGGAAGTGGAAGTTGGGCACTGTCACATAAAGTTTAGAGCTGACCCCAAGTTCTGGAAGACACAGTGAGATATATTTTAGATGACTCAGGGTGGGCTAAAAAAATTCCAGCACAGGAAGCTATTTTCCCACTGCTTTATTAATTTTGCTACTAAGGATAAATGAGATGCAGACTTCTATATCCAAGTCTTCATTAGATGCCCAGTTAATGTAACCATGACAAATGGGAATGAAACCCTTATGAATAAAAAAAAGATCAACCCAGTATAAAAAATTGCATACCAGAGAAAAGAAAATTTAGAGGAGCTGATAAAATACCCTAGCCTTAATTAGACTGTCTGCATCACGCATCAAATCAGCCTTAATGCCAGGATTTATTGGCCTTGGAATTGGGTAAATGAAATAAGTGCTTGAAAATAAATGGAAAAGAAATCACCTATATTGCAATGTATTTGAGGTGCAGGTCTGCATGCAGGCATGGCTAAATGTGGGCATATAGCCGCTTTGCTGTGTACCACTCTACTGGACAAGCCTCCCTGGAGCCCCAGGTGGGTGTCAAGACCCTGCTTGTGGGAGAACAATAGATATTGTTAACTGACCCTGCTATTGTCCTGGAAAAATTGTCCTTAGGCAGTGAAATATCTTTTTTTAAAAAAAACTTTTTTAGTTGTAGATGAACACAAATATCTTTATTTATTTCTTTTTATGTGGTGCTGAGGATCGAACCCAGTGCCTCCCGCATGTGAGGCAAGTGCTCTGCTACTGAGCTACAATCCCAGCTCAATATCTTTTATTGTTGTTGTTTTGTTTTGTTTTGTTTTTTTGGTACCAGGGATTGAACTCAGGGGCACTCGACCCCTGAGCCACATCCCCAGTCCTATTTTGTGTTTTATGTAGAGACAGGGTCTCACTGAGTTGCTTAGTGCCTCGCCGTTGCTGAGGCTGGCTTTGAACTCGCAATTCTCCTGTCTCAGCCTCCTCCCTAAGTGCTGGGATTACAAGCATGAGCCACCGCGCCTGGCCCAGCTCAATATCTTTGTATCTTTTTTTCACCACCTATACAGTTAGTAAGGTGTTACTGATTCTTATCTCAGAGAAGAGAATGTGGAATCAAGATGATCCACTCAGTTCTGCACAGCCCACCATGGAGCAAAGCATGAACCTTCTTTCTGACTGCCACAGTCCACCTCAGAATCCATGAGAGTTTTATTTGCTATCACAACTTGTAATTAGCTTCCTGTAAGACTTTGGACAGTCCTCTTACGCCTTGGTATCTGTTTAGATAGCAATAGCGCCACCTCATATATTATCATGATAATTCCACGGGACAGTGCATACAAAGCCCCTAGCACAGTCCCAGGGACAACTGGAAGCATGGAATAAATGAAAGCTATTTATTGTTAGGATCCCAAGAAGTAAGGAGCTGAGACATTTGAATTAGGCCATCACTCAGGGTTCTTAATTTTAAAACAATAGTTGCTGACCATGGCTTATGGAGTATGAAAAAAAATTATTAAAATGGCATCGGGTAGCTCATGGAATTGGGAAGGCAAAAGAGCTCAGTCTAAGCTTCCAGTGACAATGCTCTAAGATGCCCAAGCTGCCCTTGCCCCTGGCATGAATGTGCCACACCTGCCTGTTGCACAGGGGCCCCTTCTGCAGTAGGAAAGTAACCCCACACCCAATGCTGCCCTTGCGAGCCAAGTGGAATTTTCCCAGAGCCTCTGAACTGAAGGCTAGGTAAACTTGAATGTGGAGCCTGAGTCACATGTCTGGCTTCTGTTGCAAATTCGGTTGGGGAGGAAACATTCTGCTTTCTGTAACTCTCATAAATGCCCAGACCATAGCAAAGCCATTCATGGGGGACTGGACATCAAGAAAGCATTCCAAGTGTCTCTTCCAGAGGGCTTCTGGCTTTGCAGGGAAGAGATTCAACTGGGACATCCACTGTCCCTTTCACAACTTGAAGAGCAACTTTTCTGGGCAGTATCAATGCCCTGGCCAAGAAGACGGATGCATTCTGCCCTGTGTGGAGCATGAGCCCAGTCTTACAGGACATTGGGCATTTTGCAAGGTGCATCTAGAAATAAGAGCAGTAGAAAATGTGTCCCAGAGTCTAGGTGTCAGCTAGACTGTAGTTCCACAATTTCATTCCTTTATTGTTTCCTTACCCCTAGTTTGCCAAATAATGTGCTGGGAACAACAGTAAAGCAGGCAGGGTCCTCAATCAAGGCCTTGTGGTCTATATAGTTAGTAAGCTAGAAATAATGAAAAAGAAATCCTAAGTTGAGTTTTTGGGTAAGAGACACTTTCCAGACATGATGGTGACAGCAGCCTATGCGTTTGGCCCTGGCCGGAACCTGCAGGCTGCTGTTTGCAGGCACCAGATTCTAAGGAGAGGACTCAGGGGCAGGCAGCTGTCCCTCTCCATGCCTTTCAGAAACAAAGCTACCTCTGGGATAGGGTTGCCAGGGAAAAAGAAAGAAGGAGGGAAAAGAGGATGAAAAGAGAAATACCAAGCATCAAGATCGAGGCCTTCTCAAAACTTGAGTGTGTATTTTTACCCTCCATGATGCCTAGACAAGCATCTGACTCTTGGAAGGTGGTCAGTAGACGTGTATTCTGTTAATGAAGAACTCCCCTTTGGAAATGTTGACCCTCTCCAACCCTTCCTCTGTACCTTATTCCAACTTCCAAGGAACCAACAGAAACAGTGACAACCACAAGTGTCAACAGCAGTGAAGGCAGCCAGTGATCTTTCTAAAATACTTGACTACTGCAGATCTTATCTCTCAAGGCCTGGTTTTTAGTCTCTGTAAGCTTGGTATTTTCTCTTGCGGTTAAAGAACAGCCAACATATACAAATCACATTCATTCACACACATGATTCATTTTAATCCCATAGTCATCCCCTGAGAGATTTCTATCCCCATGTTATGGATGAAGTAACTGAGGCCCAGAGAGGTCAACTGACATGTCAAGGTCATAGTACTTGAAAGTGCCCATGGCCTTGGGATTCCAAGGCTGGGGCTAACACTCTTCAGGATGTTGATCCTAGGTGTGCTGGCTCCTCTGTGACTCTATCTTTGCAACCACTTTAGATAACAGCCCTGTGAGCCAGTCCCACAATGTGGCTGAGGGCTGCCTTCTTCCCATCCCTCCGCCTTCCGCCCCCGCCACCAGCAAAGGAGGACTTGTCCCCATGCCTTCAGCACCACACAGTATATCAACTGCCACATTAATTCTGGGCCATCAGCATTCTCCCCCAGGAGAATGTCAGAGGAAAGGAGACTCATATCTCATTGGAATTTTCAATTGCCAGAGGGGAAATAAGATGAGTATAATCTATCTGTCAAGGTGGAGAAGGGCTAATCTGAAAACAGCATAGATCACTTTAAGAAGAGAGCAGTTTCTCACTCTCTGGACAAGAGAATATGAAATGAAGACCAACTTCTTTTTTGGTGAAAACATCAATGAGCAGAGAGAATGTCTAGGGACAAGAGCAGCAAGTTCTCTGGCTCTCGCTCCATTTGCTCTTCCCCAAGATGGTCATTACATTTCTTATGTACACACCCTGGGCAAAGTCCATTCCCTGTTCCTTGATAAATAGTTAACCTTCGTTGAGGATTGATTATTGCCAGGCAGTGTATGAGTGTTTTATACAGTCATGTGCTTGACCAAGGGATACCTTCTGAAAACTTCATCATTAAGTGATTTTGTCCTATAAATATGAAGTGTATGTTCACAAAATAGATAAGCAAGATTTTCTTGGGGTAGGGAGTAGGTGGGTACTGGGAATTGAATCCAGGGGTGCTTCACCACTGCGCTACATACCAAGTCCCTTTTATTTATTTTTTGGTTGAGACAGGGTCTCCCTAAATTGCTGAGGCTGGCCTCAAACTTGTGATCCTCCTGCCTTAGCCTCCCAAATGTCAGGGATAACAGGTGAGTGGCACTGGCGATCTCTGACTTCTTGCTGCTCCTGTCATGCACTGTTTTGCAGGCCTTGGGCTCTCATTGTGCAGTTCACAAAGGTCTCAATTTGTAGCCTGCAACTTTGCTCCCAAGCAAAACTGCAGTTCTGTCCTTAAAAGTCTGGAAACCTGGCACTGACTTGACCCCCTGATGTGTGAAAGTCCTTCAGGCCTTGAATAGGGAGTTTTCATCCATATTGAGGATTTGTTCTGGCAAATAATTTCCCTACACAATCAGCTCATTTGAAGGTTCCAAATATTCTTCAGCTGCCTTCACATCAGTGCTCACAAACTCACCACTGACTCTCACATGATGTAATGAATAACATCATTATGAACGATTGAATCTTTTTTGTTGTTGTTTGCAACGCTGGGGATTGAACTTAGGACCTTGCACATGCTAGAGTCAGCCCTTTTTATTTTGAGTTGAGATCTTGCTAAATGGTGCAGACTGGTCTTTTTTTTAAAATTTTTTTTAATATCTTTATTTTTATTTTTATGTGGTGCTGAGGATCGAACCCAGTGTCTCACGCGTGCTAGGCGAGCACGCTACCCCTGCGCCATAACCCCGGCCCCTGCAGACTGGTCTTGAACATGTGATCCTCCTGCCTCAGCCTTCTGAGTCACTGGAATTACAGGTGTGAGCCACTGTACCCAGCAGGTCCAGCCTTTTCTTTAAACATCACAAACTTTTTGCTTTGACCCTGACCTTCACGATACTGGAAACGGATACATTTATCTACAATCCAGGTCATTAGAAGTTTCTCCATATCTGATACAGAACCTTCTCAAATTTATATTAGTGTTGCTGCCTTTAACACGGCAGATCCTTAATAGCTTCTGTCATTTTGCTCCTGTTCTTCAAGATCATACCTGTAGTGCAATGGGACGTACTTGACTGGAGAGAAGTAATTTCTGTTGATTGTTTCCAGGTCAGTCATGACATGGCCTATTACTGGCCACCTTAGCAGAGGACTTTGTATGTTTAGAGACCATGATGAACAAAACAATGTGGGATTAAATCATGCATGAAAGAAAGTGATGCCATTGAGAGTGAGATAAATATACTCCTGGGCGTGGTGGCGCATGCCTATAATCCCAGCAATGCCAGAGGCTGAGGCAGAGGATTGCAAGTTCTAACTAAGGCCAGGCTCAGCAACTTAGTGAAGCCTTGTCTCCAAATAAAAAGCAAAAAGGGCTGGGGCTGTTGCTCAGTGGTAAAACACACCTGGGCTCAATCCCTAGTACCAAAAAAACAAAACAAAACAAACAAAAAACTCAGGTAAACACAAGAGGCATTAGCCTGTTGCAGGAAACCACAGCAGAGCTGCAAAGTAAACTTTTTTCCTTCTTATAAATAGAAAGAGCACATGCTAAAACAATGATAGAAAGAATAGGAAATACATAAACCAGTAAACACATATTTCTTACCAAGTATTAGATGCTGTACATGACTGTATGTGCTCACCTTTTTTTTTTTTAATTTTTTTTTAGTTGTAGATGGACACAATGTCTTTATTTTATTGCTTTGTATTGGGTGCTGAGGATCGAACCCAGGGCCTCACGCATGCGAGGCAAGCGCTCTACCGCTGAGCTACAATCCCAGCCCCATGTGCTGATCTTTATAGCAAGTCTGTTTTCACCAGCATTGTCCTAAACATGTGAGTAATGCCTCTTGCTAGGATGTTAAGATTGGTGCACACCTGTAATCCCATTGACTCGGGAAGCTGAGTCCTCACCAGGAGGATTGCAAGTTCAAAGTGCCCCTGCGTTCAATTCCTAGTACAACAACAACAACAACAAATATGGCTATGATATCTATGATGTCAAAAGGAGATAGAACATGTTCAGCTCCATTGTAACCTTGTTGGGCCACTGTGGTATGTGCTAGGGCTGTGGTTAACTGAAACATGATTATGTGGCACATTATTGTACTTACTATGCAGAGACCTAAAGTGTTACATGAGTTAAGTGCTGTTATTAGTGCCGTTTTACATACAGGGAAACTGAGCTTCAGGAGGTTGACTTGCTCCAGGTTACCCACCTAGTGAAGGGTGAAATCAAATGCAGGTTGGCTGACCTCAAGCAAAGCAGATGCTTCAGCCCCCAAAGTAGCCTGGATATCCCTGCTTGAAGACCACTGTGCCTTCTCTCCACCTCATGTGTCTTTGGCCATCCCTTTAGGGATCCCTGCTGACCCCAAAGGGGACCTGCCTTTTACTAGTTGTAGCGGCTAGTCACAGCTGGGGGTGGAGTGCCTGGAGGCCTCAGGGTTCTGGACAACTGAGGCTCAAGGAAGGGTGGGGGGTACGTGGAAGGCAAGGGTCCCAACAGCACAGGTGACATGCAGGGCTCAGTACACTGAGGACCTCCTGGCTACTTCTGTGAATGAACTTGCAGTGGAGAAGAGGTGAGGCCCTGAGGGTCTCTTGGTCAGTCAGAAACCAGGTCATCCAGCATCTGTCTAGCTGTGGTGCAGGCTGCTGTGAGAACCTCAGAAATGTCATGGCTGTGGGTTAAGAAGCCCTGGGGACCACAATGATGTGATTTCAAAAGGAAATGCACACCTGGGATGCTCATGTGTGAATGCACAAATCTCAGTGTTAAATTCCAACCCTATGTACCAGCCAGGGGCAGAAGCACCCTCCATAGTAAAGAGCCCTGCATGAGTCCAATGTCAAGGTTACTGCAAGGCTGCAGGTCTCATTCTCTGTGGCCAGAAGCAGGTTTCCTAATTAATATCACTTTGGCTCTGACAGAGCTGGCTGCTGTGTCCCAGGCTTTCTTGCTGTTTATCCCTCTGACTGATGCTGGTAGCATTTAGAGTCTGTCAGGGAGATATTTCACGGGTGCCCTGTGTGGTGGGTGGAGACAGCCAGGAAATGCGATTCCCTAGTTAAGGCTGGGCTGGAGACCACAGTGTGCTGACGGAAAGGCCCAGGCCCTTTCCAGACTCTCCTGGGGTAGGGGAAGGGGGCAGTTCGGGCTGCAGTGGGCTGGCAACCTGGGGCTGGAGCAGGGACCTTTCTGAAGGGCCTGAAGGAAACAGTGGCGGAGGGAGCCAAGGAGTTTTTCCTGGGCTTTTTCATATAGACATATCACATCTGTATTGGCTGCTGGGTAAGGCAGACAAAGGAAGCAAAGAAGAGCTTTTTCCTGCCAGACCGAGAGTCTAGAATGTCTGCTCCAAACCATTTCTCCCTACTAGAACTCCACGCACTAATCATAAGGCTGATCTCAAAAGGGACAAGTGTTTTATATTCTCCAACGAGAACTGACTTTCACTCTGACCCCCATAGCACTTTGTACATTACTGTCAAAGTATAAGTCTCAAGAATTCAAACACACGACTCTCCTCCATATATAGAGAATGTACACACCCAAAGACTCAATGACTCATGAGTGAGGAGACTAATAAGATAGGAAAGCTGGATCAAAGTACTTTTTGAGAAACTGGATATTTATAGGCATTCGAAAGGGAATGGTAGAAAAATTTTCTAGGTTAACAATCAAATTGGTTGCCCTTGCATGTGTGATTAAGGATTTTTGACCCAAGAGTGCCAAGACCATTTGGTGGGTAAAAGATGGTCTTTTCAACAAATGGTGTTGGGGAAATTAGATTTCAACATGCAAAAGAAGGAGGGTGGATGCTTACCAAATACCATATGCATAGACATTGACTCAAAATGAATCAAGAGCTTAAACATAAGAGCTAAAACTATAAATCTCTTAGAAGGAAACACAAGGGGAAAACTTTATGACATTTCACAACGACTCCTTGGATATGACACCAAAAACACAAGCAACAAGAGAAAAAATAGAGAACTTGAACTACATCAAAATTGAAAACTTTGCTGGGCGCAGTGGCGCACGCCTGTAATCCCAGTGGCACAGGAGGCTGAGATGAGAGGATGGCAAGTACAAAGCCAGCCTCCACAATGGCGAGACACTAAGAGACTCATTAAAACCCTGTCTCTAAATAAAACACAAAATAGGGCTGGGGATGTGGCTTAGTTGTTGAGTGCCGTAAGTTCAATCCACAGTACAAAAAAAGAAAGAAAGAAAAAAGAAAGAAATTAAAAAACTGATGCATTATAGGACACTATCAACAGAGTAAAAAGGTAACCCATGGAACTGGAGAAAAACTGGCAAATCATCTATCTAATAACAAGTTAATATCCATATAAAGAACTTCTACAACTCAACAACAAAATCTGATTTAATTTCTTCTCTTTTGCAGTACTGGGAATTGAACCTAGGAGCACTCTACCACCAAGCTACATCTCCAACCTTGTCTATTTTTTTTAAATATTAAGACAGGCTCCCACTAAGTTGCTGAGGGTCTCACTAAATGAGGCTGGCCTTGAACTTGTTATCCTCCTGCCTCAGCCTCCCAATTCACTGAGATTATAGATCTGAGTCACCAAGCCCAGCTTGATTTAGAAAATTAACAGAGAAAAGACATTTCTCCAGAGAAGATAAACAAATGGCCAACAAGCATATAAGATGCTCGACATCACTAATTATGAAGGAAATGTCCATCAAACCCACAATGAGATATCACCTCACACCCATGAGGATCACTGCAGTGTTCAAAAATCAAAGAAAATAGGTTCAAGGGATATTAGCTCAGTGGAAGAGCGCTTGCCTAGCATGTGCAAGGCTGTGGGTTTAATCTCCAGCACTGCAATAATCAACAACAACAACAAAAATATATAAAATGACAAGTGTTGGTGAGGATGTGGAGAAATTGGATCTTTTGTACACTGTTGTTAGGAATGTAAAATAGCCACTGTGGAATTTTTTCTCTCAAAAAATTCAAGAGTATTACTGTGTAATTCGGCCATTCCACTTCTGGATATATATGCAAAGGAATTGAGAGCGGAGTCTTATGCAAATATCTGTATGTGATACACCAAAGCTGGAAGCAGCCCAAGTGGATGTTTGCTTTTTGTTTTGTTTTGTTTTGTTTTTGGCTACCGGGGCTTGAACCCAGCAGCACTCTACACTGAGTTACATCCCCAGAACTATTTTAATTTTTTAAACTTTGAGACAAGACCTCATTAAATTGGTAAGACTGAACTTGAACTTGGGATTCTCCTGCATCAGCCTCTGGAGTCTCTAGGATTGCAGTTCTGCACTGCTACACCTGGCCCAAGTGTCTATCAATGGATAAAGAAATAAGATGTGACATATATGTACAATGGAATCTATTTCAGCCTTCTTAAATGAAAGGAAATTCTGGCAAATGCTATAACATGGATAAACCTGGAGGACACTGTGCTCAGTGAAATAAGCCAATAATTAAAGGACAAATACCATGTGATTCCACTCTTAGGTACCAAGAAGTCAATAGTCAGATTCATAGATAGACTATAGAGTGGTGGTTGCCAGGGGCTGGTGATGGGGAGGGAGGAATGGAATGGGGATTTCTTGTTTAATGCGTATAGAGTTGTAGTTTGGGAAGATGAAAAAGTTCTGGAGGCCAAGTGTCGTGGCGCACGCCTATAATCCCAGTGGCTTGGGAAGCTGAGTCAGGAGGATCGGAGTTCAAAGGCAACCTCACCAATGGCGAGGTGCTTAGCAACTCAGTGAGATCTGTCTCTAAATAAAATACAAAATAGGGCTGGGGATGTGTCTTCATGGTTGAGTGCCCCTGAGTTCAACCCCCGGTACAAAAAAACAAAAAAGAAAACAAAACAAAACTTCATGAGATAGATGGTAGTGAAGGTACACAGCAGTGTGAATGCATGGAATACCACTGAACTGCTCACTAAAAAATGGTTAATATGGTAACTATTATGTGCACTTTACTACTAACAATAAAAAACAGCCCAGCACGGAGCCATGTGCTGCTTGGGAGGCTGAGGTAGGAGGATCTGAGGTTCCAAGCCAGCCTCAGCAACTTGGCGAGTCCCTAAGCAACTCAACAAGACCCTGTCCCTAAATAAAAATAAAATGAGCTGGGAATGTGGCTCAGTGTTTAAGCCACATTCAATCCCTAAAACCAAAAAAATAAAAACAAAATAAAAACCCACACCGGGCAATTAAAAATCATAATCTTTGTTGTTATATTTCCTACTGGATAGAAATTATTTTTTAATATTTATTTATTTATTTATTGGTACCAGAGATTGAACTCAGGGGCACTCGACCACTGAGCCACCTCCCTAGCCCTATTTTGTGTTTTATGTAGAGACAGGGTCTCCTAAGTTGCTTAGCGCCTCGCTGTTGCTGAGGCTGGCTTTGAACTCATGATCCTCCTGTCTCAGCCTCCCAAAGTGCTGGGATTACAGGCGTGCACCACAGTGCCCAGCTGGATAGAAATTATTTCTATCTTTGTTGGACAAGATCTGCAAGTTACTGTGTAACTTCATAGAATCTGGATCCTTAAGAGTAAATAGCCCAATCACAGGGAGATAGATTCCTGTAATTAAGCAACCGTGGGGTAGGATTGTGAAACAATGCCCAGGATGAGGCTGGCAGAACATGCTGTACTCCACTGGCTTTATTACCAGGTTTTGGATTATCAGTATTATTTTTTAGAATCACAGTAATTTATGTCCTTGTTCTTCCACTTAGTCTCTTGAGGACTGTGACTCTGTCTTGTTCATCTTTGCCTCCTCACCGTGTGCTCTGGCCAGTTAAACTAAACTGTGAGCAACATGGCCAAGTGGGCTGAGAACAGCGGACCTGCATTTTCATTGTTTCTGTGACCTTGACCAGTCCTGTGATTTCCTGGAGCCTGCTAGTCTCACCCGTCAAACAATGAGCTTCCTGGGTGAAGTACTGGGCCCTGGGGTGCTGTCTAATCTCTGGGTTTTCTTCCAGGTCTAGTTTGGATTCTAATTTGGTCTAATCATTCACACAAGAAAGGAGTTACTTGATGCAGACACCTAAACCAGACAGATAATGACTAAATAAAGAGCGTGTTTTGGGTTTGTGCAATACCCAGAAGCATTTTTTCTTGCTTTTCTTGGAAGTAGCACCCTAGATGGTATCTAAGCCTGTGACTCTGGCTCCTGGGCTAGGACATGGACGAGGACATATGATTTTGTAACCTTGCCTGAGAAGAAACCGCTGTTTGCTGGTGGCAGGACTGTCTCCTCTCAGAATCTGGGGGCCATGGGTTAGCAGGCCCCAGAGGAGACGAAACTGGCATCTGAGCCTGCCCTTGAGGAAGGAGCAAATTACTGTCTAATTAAGAATTCATGAGATTCTTGTCGCTGTTTTCAATTAATTTCTTGACAAATTCTGGCTGTTCCTCTTGTTTTTCTTAGGACAGGAGGAGTCCTGGCAATCTAGTCGTGAGCTCCGGGGAGCTCTTACTGAAATTAATTTGAGTGCTTTAGAATGAGATTTACACAGCACAGTGGAGCCAGCTGGGGCTACTCCTTTTGGCAGGCACTGCTGGGGCACTGTAGATGTTGTCACGTCTTTTCCGATGATGTGCAATGTCCTCAAAGGCCTTAGGAGCCATGTTCTGCCTCAACCCAGCATGCTCCCATGTCCCTTGTGCTCCTGCCATGGAGGTCCTGCTGCTTCACTTGGCCTTGGCTCTTACAGGCCTGCCAGCAAATCCATCCACTGGCCCTGGCCCAGCCCAGCTTGGGCTCCAACTTGCAAACACTTATGGGGCATTCAGGTATCTGCTGCCCGCATCAGGAGGTGAGTCCCAGACTCCTTGCTTGCATTAATCATGGCCACAAGTGGGGCTGGAGACTTGATGACAGGACCCACAGGTCTGTGGTGTTTTTTCTCCATCCCCCATCCCTGGGTTGGAGGACATCGCAGGGGAGCTGCCCTAATGAAGAAGATTTTGGTTCCCTGGGGCTGCCTTACTTCCTCTCTAGATCCTCACTCTCCACCCACAGAGAAAACCAAGAATCTCTTCCTAGCACCATATCCATCTTCTACTGACTGTTAAGCATTCCTGCTCTGAAAACAAAAACCACGATAAAAACAATGAGTCTGCTTCTTTGTTCAAAGCTTGTCCTATTTAGGTGATTTAAAGGGAAGAATCAGAGCCCCAGAGGAGTTCAACAATTTGTCTAAGGATACTTGCTAATACAGGACAGAAGAATGAAGATCCTAGCTCATTTCTAAATGACTGCAATATCCATGTTCTTTCTTACGTTTCCCTTTCCCTCTCTTTTGTAATTATTTTTAAAAAGATTTAATTGGCTTCCTATTATAAAAGGAGCATATGCTCAAACAGAAAATGTAGAATTGTATGAAGACAAAACAACCCACAGTCATTAGCAATCCCACCTTGCCAAGATTGCAAATGTTAACAATTTCTTTTTAATCTTTTTTTGTTCTGTGTGCAGACATGTGTGTGTTTGCACACACACCAGCGAAGTGGAATCACATCGTATATTTCCCTACATCAATGCCTGATCTTTTATCCCATACCTGTTATCGCTTCAGGGCAGGTTCTGCTCAAATTCCTCTTTTTCTGCAACCAATCACAAATGTTCTTTCTGGGCTACAACCCAGAAGCACCTGGAAGCTTTTTCCAGCAGATTGTTCTGGTTTGTGTTGGAGATGTCTGCTGTGCAATAGATGCATACTTCTATTTTCCATGAAGCTGCCAAACTCAATTCAGGATGGGTCTGCTATCTTGTTCAAAGCCTGCCTGAGATAGGGGTGGTGGTGGGGTGGTGGGTGGGGAGAGGCACACGACACTGATCCATGACTAGAGTACCGTTCTCAGAAGTACACTCCCAAGGCAGTGTGGCCTTTTCCTGAAGGGAATCAGTTAACTGACCTGTGGGGAATAATTCTCAAAATGAACTTTCATGGGCTGGTGGGAGCCACTGACCTTGGGACCTGAAAGTGCTAGGTCTTACTTTGCTCAGAGTTCAAAATCATTTTGAGAGGGTAAATGTTAACTGAATTAAAACTGAACAGTGTTTGTTTGCAGGAATCCTGTGAGCATATAGAACTCATGTTGGCTCAAGTGTATGTGTCATATAGCCTCTGTCTAGGATGAGCAAGGTGGGGTGACTTTTCTAGAAGGACTAACATCTCAGAAGGTGGGGTCTCTAGGCCTTCTCAGGGGTCAGTCTTTGCCTCTGCCAAAATATTTTTTTAAAAGCAATTTATTCTGTAAACCACTCGGGGTAGAAAAGTGAGAGCCGATGACTTATAGCCCCATTCCTAACATCAGCAATCCATAACATCCAAAGGAAGAATTGTTATTCCAACCAGGAAACCTGAATTAGGAGGCTGAATGCAATGCTAGAGTTAATTTCTGTGATCAGAGGCAAAAACATAACTTGAGCCTCTCACCAAGAGTTGAAGCTCCCTTGATCCTGGGCCTGTGAATGTTATCTCATTACCCTTTCCCAGTGTAAATGGATTATTTCTTTATTGAGTCCCTTAGTTAGAAAATTAATGGCACACATGCCAACAGTTAACCATTTTGCCCTCATGGCAGACATCACTAATTAGTGTTGGCATCCTTTCCACTGAGCCTGAGATGGCTTTAGACTAGGTCTCCACACACTTCTCTAGGCAGCCATTACAGATCAACACTGGCCTAGGGGGATGAAACCCTTTGCCATTCTGAGTTAGTTTATAATCACAGGCAAGAATTATAGATTCATTTCTCATTGGATAGAATATTTAGAAGGTCTGTAGGTTTGAAGGAATAAAGGTAGGAAGTGGCTGGGCAGAGTGGATGCAGAAGGAGGAAGTTGGGTTGAAGACACCAAGGATTCTTTTTTCCAGTCCTGCCTTTTTTCTTTTCTATTCCTTCCCTTCCCTTCCCCTTCCTTTCTTTGTTGTTTCTAGGGGTTGAGCCCAGGGTCTCAATCATGCTAAGCACACATTCTGGTACTAAGTTGCACCCCTACCCCCCATTTTCTGATTGAAGACTAGATGTGTCTTCACACTGCCCGAGGCAGCCTCCCCTCCTAGATGTTCCTAGTCCAGCCTCAGGACTCTTCCTACCTCTAATCAGGGCAGCTTGGGTGCCCTTCCCTCAGGAAAAAGCCCTGTCCCTTGTACCATGCAGGTGGCCCATGCCCTCTGATCACTCACTGAGCATGGGCCACATGGAAAGGCTCAGGCCTCGCTAATCTCCTTCCTCAGGAAAAGGCACGCTTGGTTGCTAAGTCACATGTGAAGAGATAAAGAGGGAAGCAGCAAATATCTCTATGCTGAGGAAGGTCCTTAAAACTGCCACTTAGAGAACTGTTTTTAATTTAATTGCTTTTATTTGTTTTAATGAAATATTTCAAATACATCAAAAGCACATAAGTCTAGGTTAGAGAATAATAAAACGATCATCCATGAACCTTCCATGCAGTTTAAGCAACTGAAGGATTATTTTTTAATGAGAAGAGAGTGATGTAGTTCCTGAGTGGGCCAGGGGCTCTGAGGTCTCTCTGGGAGCATGTGGCTGACTTACCATAGTGGAAAATTGGCCAGCACACATTTATCACCCAGTATAAAGCTGCGGCTCTCAGCATTCCCATAACAGCTTCCATTTATTGCTGTGTTCAATCAACACCAGGTAGAAGTGACATTCCCTCCAGGTTGAGACCCTGATTCTGTCTGATTCTGTCTTGACGGCTGGGTGGGCAGGCTGTGTCTGCTCCTACATCACATTCAGACCATCCTGGACTTTTCCCCCCAAGGGTTTCACGGTTCAGCCTGTGCAAGCGATTACAGAGCTCAGTGTCGCTAGAGTTATTTTCCAGAGTCTGGCAAAATCTATATAGTGAGGCCCTAAGAGATTTATAGAGACCCCGTCTCTTAGCAAAATATTTAAAAAAAGGCTGAGGATGTGGCTTAGTGGTTAAGCACTCCTGGGTTCAATCCTCAGTATCAAAAAATAAATAAATAAGGCATTTATTATTGCACAAAAGAGAGCAACAAGAGGTAGGCTTTTCTCAGGCTGGTGAGATCAAGGCCAGAAAACTCCATCACTGGTCATGTAAGACCAAAAACATCCCTTAAAAAATGTAGTCTAACTTTTAATTCCCAAGCAGGACTCAGACCAAATCTTTTGAGCCAAACATGAGTCAGACCCAGGCCCTAACACATTGGGAAGGAGGTGAGAATGAGTATTGTCTTCTCACAAAAATTTCTCTGGGATGGAAGAGCACAGACTACTTCCCTAAGCAAAAGGAGTACTGACTCACACTGTGGGTGCCTGGCAAGTGCCCTGGCCAGGTTTAAAAGTGCAACACAAACCTGTAAGCTTCCCCCACACCTGGAACCCATGTGGAGGTGTGGATGAACCAGGTTCAGTTCAGGCAGATGGTGCCCACGTTAAGGGGTCTCCTCCAGTGTCATTACACTGAACAAGAAAGTGTTCCATTTCCAGGACACCTAAGGTGTTTTCCCCATGTGAACTATGTGGTACTTGAGGAAAGGCCTTTGGCTAGTAGCTTTCTAGCTTTCACCATATTTGTGAGGCCCTACTCTGGTTGGAGCTCTCTGGTGTTAAGTGAGGCTAGAGCTTTTGCTTAAAAGATTTTCCATGCTGGCGACACTCAGAAGGCCTTTCTCCAATGTGAACGCTATGGTGTTGCAGGAGTTGGGTCAGTCACGTTCCTTGGTGGTCTGGGACCTTGTTTCCTTCTGGAAGTACAAAAGTCACACTTGAAGAAGTTTTGTCACAATAATTGCTATAACAACTGTCCTGGTGCTACATACTGACTATCCCTCTGCAGTGGTCATCTCCAAAGCTGGCCTCACTGTGCTGTTCTCCTGGAAACCCTTCAGGGACCCCACTGCCTAGAGGTCCAAAGTCCAAGTCCAGGTACTTGGGCCTCCATGTGCGCCCACATGCCTACATCTCTAGCCTTGCCTTTCACTACTATGGAAATTAAGTTTTTGCCCTAAATATTGAATTGGGATCATCTTTGCATGTTCCACCCTCCCTATCTGGCTCCCCAAATCAGCCTTTGCTCATTCCTAGGATGCCTTTCAATGTCCCTCAACTCCCAGACTGTCTCCCTCCCCCCCCCCCCGCATTTATAACTGTCCGTGTTCAGAGAAGCTGGTGGACTGTTCTGTCATGGAGGAACTGTCACACTCTGTTCAGGTGGCTGTCCTTGAGCACAGACTGAGCCTTATCCTGTTCTGTAAAGCTTTATGTGAAAAGTTGAAAGGAATGTTAGAAAGTCCCAGAGGAGGAAGCTACTGGCTGTCTTGTGGCTCCTTCCTGGCCCCTCCGCTAGCAATCCCTCCTTGGCCTTCCTCAGTCTCCCCAAGTCTCCTTTGCCCTGCTACACTTGCCCAGGAAATCAGCCACACCCATGGCATCCACTTCCATTGATGACTTCTGAGGAGTTAGCCCCAGTCCCCCTCTGAGGGCCAGAGAAGTCAAGCGGCTGCGCCCAGGGCCAGCAGAGCTGGGTCTCCAGCACCATGCTGCACTCACCAAGTCTTCTTGTTGCCTCAAGGTTTCATTTGCTTCTCAGGTCTACTCTCTTCCTTCCTGGCCTTGTTGTGTCCTGGGAGGCTGGACTGGGGACAGGAGGCTATAGGCTCCTGGGCCGGCTGGTTTCTGGTTGAGTTTGGGCAGTGGGGAGCCCTCCTAGGAGTAGAGGAAAGGAGGAAAATGGAGCTAGGCTTTTACTCCTTTGCTATGCCCCATAAGATGTCCCCAGGGTGATTGTCCCTTGGCTGAAGGGGCACAGATCCTTTCAAGGGACCTTCTCTGCAAGAGTCTCTCCTTCTGGTCCAGGAACTATTTCCTACTTGTCTTCTGGCTGGGTGAGGTAAGAGCTTCTATGCTCTGCTATTAGTAGCCCCAGGTTGCCACAACAACACTCATGTTTTTAGCCTATATCCACACGAGCACATTTGCAGAAGTGGTTATTCTCCATGCATTATTTGTATTTGAAAAGCTCCCTATTTCCTTCTGGGACCATTAGTTTCCTTCTCCTGTGTGCCTTGAATTGGCAAATACATCTCAACATCTGCAGAGTTCTCCTGATCCCAACCTTATTTATTTATTTATTTATTTTTGTAGTACTGGGGATTGAATCCAGGAGTGTTCTACCCTGAGCTACATCCCTAGCCCTTTTCATTTTTTATTTTGAGACAGGTTCTCACTAAATTGCTGTGGCTGGGTTTGAACTTGTTATCCTGCCACGTCAGCCACCCAAGTCACTGGAATTATAGGCATGCACTACTCAAGAGCTGACTTCAAAGCTGATGTTCTTTTTACTACCCTGAACCCTGATCCCCACAAGAATACCTATGTCACAGGGTTATTGGGAGGATTACAAAACATGATGCCTGAACTGTGCCTGGCACACAAGTAGGTGCTCAGTAAATACTGATATGAATGAGTGAGCAGGTGGGGACCTTCCATCATCTGTCTCCCTTGTGTCTATCCTTCTGGTCCTACTCCCCCCTATCTGGAGTAGTTCTCTGGGGGTTACAAATAGTGAGGCTACAGTAGAGATGAAGCTGCCATCAGCAAAGACTGTATAGTAGGCCACCTGTCAGGAAGCCCAGCTTGTCGGGTCAGAAAATAAAAACGTTATTGATGAACAGCACCCCTGGGGTGTGTGTGTGTGTGTGTGTGTGAGAGAGAGAGAGGGAGAGGGAGAGGGAAAGGGAGAGGGAGAGGGAGAGGGAAAGGGAGAGGGAGATTGCATCCCCAGCTGAGGAGGCACTATCCATCAGGGGCAGGAAACTAAATCTTGCCTCTGTAGCAGTCTTGCCTAGCTAGTGGTCTCATTCAGCCACATCTCTAAACTCCCATGCAGAAATCTCACACAAATCTTTCCCATACCAAAAAAGTTTCTCTCCCCTCCCCTCTCTCTCTGGTACTAAAGATTGAACCCAGAGGTGCTTTACCACTGAGCTCTATCCCCAGCCATTTTCATTTTGAGAGAGTCTCGCTAAGTGGCTTAGGGTCTTCCTAAATTGCTGAAGCTGGCCTTGAACTTGTGATCCTCCTGCCTCAGCCTCGGAGTCTCTGGGGTTACAGATGTGTACTACCATACCGATTTTTTTGTTGTTGTTTTTCTTAACTAGGGCACCTTAACTCCATGACTACTTGACTAGTACTGAGGGATCCTGACAACTTTTTAAAAGTTCATTTATCCCACACACCTGGCAAAATTTTATTTTAACAAAGGCCCTACATACTGACCTATGAGTTTTTGATATATCGCGGTGAAATTTCACCATCAGAAGAGACCCCTTTGGGTCAACCTGTAGAAGCAAAAGGAAGGGGCAGCAGTCTAGTCACATGGTAGTCACATGAGGGCATTTGGGGCTCCTTCTCCAGGGCTAGTAGGATGCAATTGATAGAGGGGATGACTGTTATGTACCCCATCTTCTCTCTCTGCACCCAAATACCATGGACAGAGAGAGAGATTTCCTGAGCTTACACTAGGGGATCCCACCCCCCTCAGAGACCTACACTATTTCCTTCCCTCATTTTTTTCTTTTTTCTTTCAGTTCTGGGGACTGAACCCAGGAGCAGTCTACCACTGAACAATATTCCCAGCCCTTTTTATTTTTTTGTTTTGAGAAAGGTCTCACTAAGTTGCCCAGGCTGGCCTTGAACTTGTGATCCTTCTGCCTCACAGTTTCACCTGGCCCACACTGTTTTCTGTGAGCATTTTCAGGCTGGGCAGGGCCCAGCTGGTGCCGGGAGTAGAGACAATCAATGTCTTCCCATCGTCTTCCTTAGGTTCCTCAGGAGCATCAGCCGCCTCTGAGTGAAACCCAGACAGCCCCTGTCCCAGGTGGCTGGGGACCCAGGCATTTTGACCCCATGTTCCTTCTCCTAGCCCCAGCCAAGGGCCTACAAGGTGCACCTGAAACCTTTAAGGCCATGCCCTTGGCAGTTGTTTTTTCTTAGTCATCTCTGTCCTCTCTGCCCTTTATGGACTTGTCACAGCTGTCTGCTGAGAGTAATTGCCCAATAAGGGCAGGGCTGGGGGAGGGCTGGGAAGGGGAAGAAGCTGCCTTCTGGGAGATTCTGGGCTTTTGCTGTTCCTGACTCAGCCTCAGCCTCAGGCCTTCTCCCATCTGACCTAAACTGACCTCCACCCAGGCCTTCCTGGAAGTGCAGTCACAAGTAATTAGATGCTCTGACCGTACTTATGCCTGTCATTCTGAGGAGTTTCTGTGGGATCTGAACATGCTGTCTCCCTGCCTTGTGTCCTCAGAGCCCCTCCTGTGACTCTTTATTTCTTCTTTTTAAAAAAATTTTATGGTAAAATACATATAACACAGCACTTACCATTTTAGCCATATCTGAGTGTGCTTCAGTGGTCTTGGCTGCCCTCCTTCCTCCTCACTCCTGGCAGTCCTAAGGACAGTTCTTGTTATGGTTAGGATCTTAAATGTCCTCCAAAGACTATGTGCTAAAGGCTTGGTCCTAGCTGATGGCACTGTTGGGAGGTAGCAGAAATATCAGGAGGTGGGGCCCAGATGGAGGAAGCAGGTCACCTGCCTTTGAAGCATCTATTTTGTTCCTGCTCCCTGCCCCCTTCTTTCCCCCCGCCCCTCTTTTTGCTGCCTGGACACCATGAAGTGAGCAACTTTTTTCCTCCATGCCCTCTACCATGATGTCCTGCTTCAATTTAGGACCAGAAACAACAGAGCCAGGTGACTATAGATTGAAATCTCTGAAACTATGAGCTAAAATGAACCTTTTTTTTTAAGTTTATTTTTCTTGAGTATTTTATCACAGCAACAGAAAGCTAACTAACCCAGTGCTCCTGTTTGCTTCTTCCCCAGACTATAGGGAAGGGTCAAGTTGGATGCCCCAGATCTCCTATTTGGATGAAAACTTCCTTCTTTCTTTCTTTTCTTTTTTTGGCAGTGGGGATTGAACTGAGGGGCATTCTACCACTAAGCTACATCCCCAGCCATTTATTTTTAATTTTGATACAGGGTCTCACTAAGCTGCCCAGGCTGGCCTTGAATCTGTGATCCTCCTGCCTCAGCCTCCTAAGTCACTGGGATTACAGGCATGCATTATTGCACCTGGAAACAAGTTTTTATCTTAACAACCATTCCTTTGATAAATGTGTGTTTTCTACTAAGTCTGCCTTCCCTCAGCAGAAGTCTAATGAAAGGCTTTCAAATTTAAAAAGTCGAAGAGTGTTGGCTCTAGAAATATCAACCTGCTTTTCGCCTATGTGGATTAGGAAAGAGCACTGGATCCAAGCCTAAAACACTGAAGGCTGCCGGCTTCCAAGGGGTGGGCACCAGTGGGGAGGCCACTAGCCAGCAGGTAAAGGGATTGGGTCCCCAGTTGCTTTGACTTTTTTTAAAAAATATTTTTGTTTTGTTTATTTATTTTTATGTGGTGCTGAGGATCGAACCCAGTGCCTCACATGTTCGAGGCAAGCGCTCTGCCACTGAGCCACAACCCCAGCCCCTGCTTGGACTTTTTGGTCCTTTTCCAAAGCCTGTAGTTAGTTGAGACATAGCCCAGGTCCTGTCTGTGGGTGGGGTCCTCTGGCCCACTCCTCCCACCCCTGATATACGGTGTTCATATTGGTATGCTTTAGCTACAAGAAAAAAAGAGCACAGACTTTTGTGGGCTTAACATGCAGTCAAGTCAAGGATCCATTTCTTTCTGTCTTCCTCTTTACTATATTTAGCACTGGCTTTTCTCTAAGACTGGCCACCCTGATGGTCCCAACTCTCTGTCCCCTGCCATGGTGCCAGGGCATCACGCTTCCTTGATGTATCTAACTATAGAAACTACCCTCCCATGCATAGATTGTAGAAAGAGACTACTCTCTCCAGCACAGACTTTAAATCATAGGCTGTCTGGGCCTACCTAGATCAGATGTGCATCCTGGACTAGGTGGATGGTGTGGTGGATTGACCCTGATCAAGATTCAGCACCAGTACTGGGAATGTGACCAGCCTTCACTGAGTCACCATGATAAGCTCCCTGGGGAAATATACTATATGGAGAAGAAGAGCATACCAAGAAAAATTTGGTTAGGAAGAAAGATGTTGATCATGGTCCCCCACAGCAGTGTTTTTCCAACAAGGGATTGAGGTCCGTTGGTGGGTGTGACATCGGTTAAGACTGTGGCTCAAGGGCCAAATTCAGCTAATCACCTACTTTTATACATAAAATTTTATTAGAACATAGTCATCTCTGTTTCCTGTCATCTACGGCAGATTTCCCACTACAGTGGCTGAATTGGTTAGTTATGACAGAGATCCTATGGCTCTCAAAGCCTAAAATGTTTACTACCTGGCCTTTCACCAAAAACGTTTGCCAGTCCTGGTTTAGAGGCTTGCAGCCAGCATTCAAAGGCAAAACAGATTAAATGCGAATAGGAAATATCACACTGCATGTGATAAGGGTGCATTTTATTTCATGGGTCCTTTCTTGCAGTTTGCGTGAAGATACATTCCCACTGTGGATGTTGGTGGTCATTTATTGCTTCCAGTGGTTCACGGTCAAGAGTTGAATGACTGCTCTAAGAGCACTACTCACTTTTGCCATGGAAATAGCTTCTTATAGAGGTCTATCTGTAATAGTGCCATCCCTTGGGTTTGATGGACCTGCATACCTGAGAGGGCCATGAAATCATTTTCTGGTTGTGAACTGGGAATGCTAGATGACATAACAGGATCCCAGTCAGGAGAAATCTGGACCAGCCATGGTTGGACTGGCTCCCTGGTAGGAGCACCAAGTCGACTACCATCCAGTTGAGTGAGTCTCTTGGCCTCTGGCACGCGGAGGAACTTGTGTTAGCAGACCTCGAAGCCTCTGCTGATTGCAACCTTTTGTGATTTTCAGACCAGCCTTCACCCCAGTTGTAGATGGAAAATTAAGGACCAGAGGAGACCACACGCAGAGAGCCCAGGGCAGGATTAGTGGCTCGGGCCTCCTCCTGACCCCCTACTTTGTTTGGCTCAAGCTGTATGCCTAGAAAGACGCTGGTCCAGATGGAAACTGCCTGGGAGTCCTGACTCCTGGCTTCTCCTTCCTGGCCAGCAGAGAGAGGGAGAAATCTCTTCTGACTGCTTCAGGGAGAGGAACTGTACCCACCACAGTTCTCCTTGTTTCTGGGCCTCTGGCTTTCAGCAGTTGCCCTCCTTTCCCAAGGCAGGGCATCTTCCCACTAGGATGGGAGTCACCAGAGTGCAAGGAGGCTGAAGACCCTTAGTGGTCTCTACAGCTTCCCAGCTACTGGTGAGGTAATACTGGGCTGTTTATGGCCATGGACACTTCAAAGACATTGCTGGGTTCCACAGAAGGGATGGTTTGACATTTATAGAGAAACCAAGGAGCTAATGAGCCAGAAAGGTTTCTGGTGCCTGGAGGATCCTCTTATGAGAAGAAGAAATCCATCCCAGACAGGGATGTCCAGATATTTATTGGAACTATTCAGCCAAGGGCACATAGCTCCATACCCATGAGACCTCATGACCAGACAGGCAGAGAGGCTTTGAGTATGTCCTTGGAGAGGAGCTGGATAATGCTGCCTTGGACAAGAGCCTTCGGCAAGAGTAGCTGGGGGGACTTGGTCCTTTCTTCTGAAATTGCTGTCAGATTCTGGAAGGAACATTTGATGTCAGCTCACCCAGTGTTTTCCCAACATGTCAGGCACAAGTCTTTTTAGAAAGTGAACTCACTCGGAACTCCAATGTGCACAATAGCCAGAAGTGTAGCTGCTCCAAAGAGCTTTTCATTGGACTTCACTAGTCACTAGAGGTTCCCCTTCTTTCCACACAGCCCCAGAAGTCCCTTATTTTATAGAAAAGGAAAATTAGATTTCAAAACATAGAGTGACAGCTTGGATTCTCCAGAAAGCAGAGCCAGAGGCAAAGGCATGTGTGCTAAGGGTTTACTTGAAGGTGATTCCAGAAAATGGAAGGAAAGCTGGGAGAGGTGGTGCATACCTGTAATCCTAGTGACTTGGGGAGGCTGAGACAGGAAGGATTGCAAATTCAAGGCCAGCCTCAGCTACTTAGCAAGGCCCTAAGCAATTTAGCGAGTCCCTAAGCAACTTGGTGAGACTCTGTTTCAGAAAAGAAGGGCTAGGGATGTAGCTCAGTAGTTAGGCAGCCTGGGGTTCAATCCCCAAAACAAAACAAAACAAGTAAAAAAAGAGAAGGAAAAAAATGGAAGGAGTGAGAGGAGAAGAAAGCAAGAAAGCAAAGAATGTCAATAAAGAATGTGTTGTTCTCCAGGCTGGGAGCTGGCTTCTTCCAGGCTCTCTGGAGAAGAGGTCTGAAGCCTTCTAGATTGGAACCATTTATCCACTGGCTCTCATCCTTTTGGTCAATGGGTCCTTGGGTGGCAGGGATTCACTTTCTGCATTCCCAGGTTGTGCTGGTGGTGGTCTGAGCTCACGTGGAACCTCCCATCTCAGGTGCTGCTGAAATCCAAGATGGGCTGAGGGTATGTGATGTTTGAGCCACCAGCTGTGAGGAATTTAGCTAAGGTCCTGAAAGACAGTGAGTTGAGCCTTGGAGCCCAGTGCTCTATGAACAGGGGCAACACATGAGGTCATTTACATGGATATAAACACTCTCACATGGGAGTAAAGTCACACACACACACACACACACACACACACACACACACTCATTTACATCTTAGCTTTTGAAAGGACTGTGGAATAAATGAAGACCAAATAAGAAAAGCTAAGGTCATCTATTGAGCTTGCTGCAGCAAGAGTGAGCCTCAGTCATGTGTATTTGGAGAGTACTCACAGACAGGAAGAGGAGTTGGGAAGGCTTTATAGTGGGTAAGGGAGGCTTCAGGTGCCCCCTAGTTGGAGGCTATGGGCAGGAGGAAGTTGGCTAACTAGATACAGGACACCCTGTGTGTTTGGTTAGAGGTACATAGCTTTCCCTAGTATGTCCTAAGTTGGACATGAGGACAAAAATTAGGAAAGCTGTCAGTTTGCAATCAAGTCCTGGCCATTTGGGGCTGATTATTTACATGGGTTGGGTTTCCTGGATTGTCATGAGAGACAGCAGACTGACTTCCTGCAAGTCTGACTCACAGTGGGCTGGCTTCCTGGGTTGTTTTTTTGTAGAGAAGGGGTTGATTTCCCAGCTGGTTGTTACAGATTGTATGTCATTGATCTCATTTATACATGGTCCAACCATTGTCCATTTGTATACTCAGTCTCTGTATATCAAAGGCTACTAAAAGCTGATGGTCAGTTCTAAGGCCTCTTTTCAAACACATCTTGCAATGAGAAGCTCACCACCTCCCTGGCAACCAATTCCCTCATCTACTGGGATATTCTTCCTTATGCTGGGCCAAAGTCTTCTCCCCTATAACTTCCACATTTTAATTCTATTTTTGTCTTGTGAAGCAGCTTGGAGCAAGCCTTCCTCAGCCTCCCTCTGCAGCCTTTCCCACCTGAGAGCCAGTGTGGTCTGGGCAGTTGGTCTCTTCAGCTCTTTAGCTAGATGAGGGTGTGGGTGGGGCCGCAGAGCTATGTCCCACCTCTGTGAAAGATGTGACAGTTGTTTGCCAGGCTGCGTGAACCAGCAGGAAACAGAAAAGACACAGGGAAAAGCACAATGGACTTGTGAGGTCTGGCCTTCCAGCCTGCCACGCTGAGAGCAATGGGTACTTAACCAAGCCCATTCTAGGAGGAGATCAGAAAAGGAAGATGCCCTCCTAGACCATGTGAAACAATGGTTTTCCTCAGCACAGGCTACTGTGACCCCTGTGAGCATCTACAAGTGTGTTCCCCAGCTGCGGGCTGCCCCGCTACCTTTCCTGAAGGTCTCGTGACCTTGCTCTGCTTCTCTGTTGATTCGATTCTGCTCTGGCTCAGCGGCAGGGCCCTGGTCTTCCAGCTCATCTTTGGTTTCATCGTCACTGTAGAGTATCATTTCATCACTGGGCTGAGAATTCTTGTCAAATGTTTCCGAGTCCCTTTCTGTGTTCATTCTGCTGGTGAACTGGGACCATCTGGTGGGAAACAAAGGGAAACCAGGGAGAATTATCTGCTGTTGCCCAGGTTTTGGTTGTACCCTGTCTGCAGCCCTTAACACATCCTCCCACTAACATTTTTGAATAGTGATGCAAAATTCAATTTAAAATGCAAACAAGAATGGAAAAATGCATTATTAATTAAATGATTGGGTAATGAAAAAAAGAAAAAAGAAAGATGTGACAGTTTACAAGACACATTAGCCACCTCTCTCGTTTGGTCTCCTTAAAAACACATGAGGTAGCCGGGCAGTGGCACACGCCTGTAATCCCAGCACTTTGGGAGGCTGAGACAGGAGAATCGCAAGTTCAAAGCCAGCCTCAGCAACAGCAAGGCACTAAGCAACTCAGTGAGACCCTGTCTCTACATTAAACACAAAATAGGGCTGGGGATGTGGCTCAGTGGTTGAGTGCCCCTGAGTTCAATCTCCAGTACCAAACACAAAACAAAACAAAACAAAACAAAAACAGCAACACATGAGATGAGACAAGCCACAGACACAGGCTGTAAGGAATAAAGAGATCTTGGCTGGTTTACATGGTGGAGCCAGGGTTAAAAATCAGATTTCTTCCTTCTATCCCTGTTCTCTTCCTGTGCTGTAGCTGGTTAGAGTTTGGGCTCTGCCACAGCTCATTGAGTGACCTTTGAACTTTTGGTAGTGCAAGCTGCTTCTCTGAGCAATGAGGACGTAAGGACAGATGAACTCACCCTGGGAGTAAACCTTGGGGTGAAAATTCAGTGGTATCCTACCAGTGGGTGTTGCAGAAACAAAGCCTCTTCGTTTGGCTGCTGTCTTCTCAGGCTTCCGTGGTCAGCCCAGGTGCTTGCACCTCTGGGCAGGGAAACAGGTATCTTTATAATGCCAGTGACTCTTAATTTCTGTGCAGGCCTCTCAGGAATTGCAATGGGATAGCTTAGTCAAAATAAGCAGGTGCCACAGGTCCCAGGGAAAAAAAGTGTCCCAGCATTTCTTAGAACACATTGAGAAACAAACAAATAAGCAACGACAAAAACATACAAGGTCTAAGTTCCCCGTGTATCTTCCGAAGAATCCAAGATAAGTGAGGACTAGTTATCCTGCTCCGCCTTGAAGCTGAGGGACCAGAAGCCATTATCTACTTGCCTCTCTGGCTCTTGGGGAAGCTGGCTCCCTTCCTAGGTAGGGCAATGTCTCTATTCAACTTCATTCTCTGAAAAGACTTTTTCTGCAGTGGTTGCTTATAAAGGAAATTCTTACTGTGATGTTGGCTGCGAGAGCCTGGTTTCCCTGATCCCCACATCAGCAGCATCCATGATGGAAGGAATAAGGAAGAAAGAAGGAGGACAGGCACCCTTTGAGTGTCTGTGCTAATTTCCTATGGCTGCCATAAAACAATTGCTATGAACAGTGGCTGAAAGCAACAGAAATTTAATCTCTCACAGGTCTAGAAGCTGGAAGTCTGAAGTCAAAGTGACAGCAGGGCCTCATTTCTACCCATGTCCCTAAGGGAAGAATCTGTTCTTGATATTTCAGCTCCTGGTGGCTCCTGGCATTCCTTGGCTAAGCTCCAGTCTCTGTCCCTGCCTTCTCATAGTCTCCTCTTCCTCTCTTTTTATGAGCACACTTGTCATTGGATTTAGGATCCATTCTGGGAATCCTGGATGATCCAATGTCAAGATCCTTAATTGAATTATATCTGCAAAGACCATTTTTTTCAAATAAGGTCATATTCATAGGTTGGAATGGTACAGACTCATTTGTTCTTGGGGCCATCATTCAACCCACTCCAATGTCTAAACAGTCTGAAGAGTTATGTTCTGTACTTCTCATAATATACTAGTGATGAGGACATTATTCTCCTTTTTCAGAAGAGAAAACTAAGGTTCAGAGAGGTGAGTTAACTTGCCCAAATCCACACCATTAGCAAGTGGCTGGACTAGAATGGAAACTTAGGGCTTCACCACCCAGACAAGAGGGAAGGGGACCAATTGTGGAAAGGAAAGGAGGATGCAAGATGGGCCCAGTAAGGATGAGGAAAAAGTTTCATTTTGTTGGTAATGTCAGTGTGTGAAGGTGGGGACCATGGGACATGGGAGGTGATGCTGGAAGGAGAGTTGGGCCAGTCGTGCAAGACCTTGGACTCAGATTAAGGGTTTGGGCTTGATCCTGAGGACAGTGAGGAGTCCTTGGAGACTTGCAATCTCCCAGAGGTGAAGAGTGGCTCTCTGGGCTATGTGGAGGATGGGTGGAAGAGGAGTCAGTGTGGAGGGAAGGGGCCCATCAGGAAGATGGAAATAACCCTGGTGAAGGTGGAAAGAGAGGGAATCCCAAGTCCAGGGGAAGTCCAAGTGGTAGGATGAGCATGGGGAAATTCAGGACTCTAGGAAATGCGCAGGTTTGGCTATTGAGTGTGCTATAGGGCCACCTACTATGTAGGTAAGTCGTGGCAGTGGGCAATCATAATTTGCAGCTGCCAAAGAGTTTTGAATACTTTTCTCTTGTGCTATTATGAGTCTACCCTGGAAGAAGGGTGCAGGTGTGGGAACCAGTTCACAATCAGGCAGCCCCAGGAGTCCCCCACAGGATGAAGCAATGTGAAGGAAGAGGCTCCTGTGGCCTGGATGTCGGCAGAAGATCTGGCTTTAGGAGGCACTTTCCTCATTAAGAAATTCTATGCTGTGGCCTAGGGCATTGTTCTTGAGCACTGAACTCCATCCTGTTTCTTAAGACACCCAGCAATTCAATTTTCTCCTTTCTACTAAAGCCAGCCAGACTGGATTCTATTGTTTACAACTAGGCACCCTGACCCATACAAATGGTTTATGGGTGGGGGGGGAAATGAGATGTCAGAGGATGTTGAATGTCAAGTGTGTCAATGCGATGATGTCTAAGGAGCCATTGGCTTTGTGGGTTAGGAGCACAGATTTGAGACATTAGCATGTAGGTGATTGTGAGGTTCATTTGAGATGAGTGTGTAAATCCAGGGAAGCCATTTATGAGGGCCGGGGGAAGCAGAGGAGACTTTGGAGGAGACTGAGAAAATGGAAAGACCTAGAGAAAATGACATAAAAAGTAGTAGAAGTTTAAGGAAAGAGTAGTGACCAGTGCTAAAAGCCACGAAAGGGCAACTGAGAGGAGGACTGAAGATGGTACTTTGCTTTTGGCACTTAGAAGGCCAGCGGTTCTGAGTGTGGTGGCGCAGGCCTGTAATCCCAGTTACTTGGGAGTCTGAGGCAGGAAGGGTCAAAAGTTTGAGGCCAGCCTCAGCGACTTAGAAAACCCTGTCTCAAAATAAAAAATACAAAGGTGGCTCAGTGGCAAAGTGCTCCCCGGGTCTAATCCCTAGTAGCACACACCCCGCGTGCCCAGGGTGACTTAGAGCATTTCTACCAGTGTCATGGGAGCCGCAGACAGGCTGGCATGGACTGAGGAGAAAGTGAGAGAAGAGCATGTGCAGACTACTAAAAACTGACTGAGGAGGGGAGAAGAGGAAGAGATGCAAGCTAAAGCAGAACTGCCAGCCACCCTGGCAGCTCAGCAGAGGAGCTGTGGTGGTCCAAGACTGGTGTGGACCAGATCCGGGTAACCAGGGGTGACCGTGCAGGTAGTCAGGTTGTTTATTTGTAGATACCTGATACTCTATGATGGTGTCTTCTCTCTAATTACATCTTCTAGTTGTAAAACAAAAAGTCTTTCAATCACTTAAAACCCAATTAGACAGATGGGATCAGGATAACTTTGGGTGAGAAATCAAGTTGGAAATCCGAACAGCTCTGACAATGAGCTAGTACAGAGGAATAAGTTGTGCTTAGGGAAACTCAGGGACCTGTGACGGAGTCTACCAGGATCCAGATTGGAAGCTAATTTCTTCTTCTTCTTCTTTTTTTTTTTTTTTTGGTACTGGGGATTGAACTCAGGGGCACTCAACCACTGAGCCACATCCCTAGCCCTATTTTGTGTTTTATGTAGAGACAGGGTCTCACTGAGTCGCTTAGCGCCTCGCCATTGCTGAGGCTGGCTTTGAACTCGTGATTCTCCTGTCTCAGCCTCCCTAAGTGCTGGGATTACAGGCTTGAGCCACCGTGCCCGGCTGCCAATTTCTTCTTGGTGCCTCCATGTGGATATAATCCCCTGCTATGGTCTGAATGTTTTTGTTCCCTCAAAATCCCTAATATGATAGTGTTAAGAGATGGGGCCTTTGAGAAGGTGCCCTTTTTGGGCACCTGACCCGGAATAATGTTTTAAATGTAAAAAAGTAAGTAAGAATACAAAGGAAATAAATAATATTGAAATACAGTTATAAAACTATATATTAAAGCTGGGTATGGTGGTGCACACCTGTAATCTCAGCAACTTGGTAGGCTTAGGCAGGAAAATGGCAAGTTTAAGGCCAGCCTGGACAACTTAGCAAGACTCTGTCTCAAAATAAAATAACAGAAGGACTGGGGATGCAGCTCAGTGGTAAAGCACCTATATATTTTTATAAAGCATATTTGCAATATGGTAATATTTACCCTACTTTATTAATGCAGCAAGTGTTACACGGTCCAAGAGCTCTAATACTTACTGTGATTTCAATGTAGTGATGAGCAAAAATGGTATTTTGAGCTATCTGCAGCAACAGCAACATGACATTGTATTTTTTCTTGGTGAGAAAGTCAGTTACTGTTAATCATTCTGTGGCTTCTAGCCTACAGTTAAAATAGAAGAAAACATTAAAATTCAGTTAAGAGTTAGTCAAACATGCAATTTTTCTCTCCATCCAAGTTCATGGATCCTCTGAATTCTTCTTTTTTTTTTTGGCACCAGGGACTGAACTCAGGGGCACTCGACCACTGAGCCACATCCCCAGCCCTATTTTGTGTTTTATGTAGAGACAGGGTCTCACTGAGTTGCTTAGCGCCTCGCCATTGCTGAGGCTGGCTTTGAACTCGTGATCCTCCTGTCTCAGCCTCCCTAAGTGCTGGGATTACAAGCGTGAGCCACCGCGCCCGGCTGGATCCTCTGAATTCTGTTCATAAACTCGTTGGGGGAATTTACTGAAGCCCCAGTAAAGAACCTCTGGTCTGAATGCTTGGGTTTCTTTTGTTCTATTGTTTATTTATTTCTTCATATTTTCTGAAATGAGTCACAGTAAACTCATAATAGTTCACAAGAAACCAATAATAAAGTGAGCACATTTTAACACACGTGATTAACCATCAAACATAAGATAGCTCATACTCAGGCTGGAGCAGCCAGACCCCTGGACATGGACTCCCTTTGGCGTTCACAGAACAATGACCATGACCTCAAGAGAATCTCAGGGGACGCCATCAGGGGTCAGGGCTGACCTAGGCATGGACAGGGCCCTGTGTGAGTGGCCTTTGCTACACACACATACATACACATGCTGTCCTAGAAAATGGCGACACTGGCATCAACTGAAAACGGAGGAATTAGGCTCTAGCCCAAGGTATAAGAAGTAGACTCAGCTGGGCGCGGTGGCACATGTCTGTAATCCCAGCACTTTGGGAGGCTGAGACAGGAGAATCGCGAGTGCAAAGTCAGCCTCAGCAACGGCGAGGCACTAGGCAACTCAGTGAGACCCTGTCTCTACATAAAACACAAAATAGGGCTGGAGATGTGGCTCAGTGGTGGAGGGCCCCTGAGTTCAATCCTCAGTACCAAAAAAAAAAAAAAAAAGTAGACCCATACACAGCTTTTTCACACAAATAAATACCCAACCACAGGTTTGTTTGCTGCGCACCTGCCTGCATTCTCTCTGCAGGTGTGTAGGAATCTGGAAAAGGTTTTCCCAACACATCTCCACTCAGTTCTTACTTTCACATGGGAACCAAATACATTTTTAGCACTTCTCACCAATCTCCCCACAATCCCCACTCTTTCCCTTCTCAATTCACTTCACCACTGACTTCCTGCCTTTGCCTCCTTGGGCTCCTGCCTGCCTAGGCCCCCAGCCTCCTTTTCTGCACTATTTTTATCAGTCAAAAAGTAACTCTAGGGGCTGGGATTGTAGCTCAGCGGTAGAGCGCTTGCCTTGCATGCGTGAGGCCCTGGGTTCGATCCTCAGCACCACATACAAAGCAATAAAATAAAGACCATTGTGTCCATCTACAACTAAAAAAAAAAAAAAATTAAAAAAAAAAAAGTAACTCTAATTCTGTCAAGTGGGCTGTTAAACCCACCTGCACATAGGAACAGGAGATCTTTACGTTGTAGAGAGAAATTAGACCCAGTACCCACAGGCTCCAGGTCTGGATGGGTGGAAATCTCTCAATGAATGCTTGAGTGAACTACTGCATGAAGAACCGGAGCCTCTGTAAAGCCAGAAGACCCAGAATCTCTCCTGGGATTTCCACCAGGTCACCAGCCCTTCCTCACCCTACTCAGGAAACTGGCTTTTCTTAAGCACTGGCATTCAAGAGAAAGAAAACATTGTCAATTCATATTATTGTTTTATTTGGCAACAAACAGTGTTTCTTGCTATAACTTCTTTTTCTTGTTCTTTTCTTTTTTTGGTACCAAGGATGAACCCAGGGGTGCTTAACCACTGAGCCAAATCCCCAGGCCTTTTTGTATTTTTATTTAGAGAGAGGGTTTTTCTGAGTTGCTTAGGGCCTTACAAAGTTGCTGAGGCCAGCTTTGAACTCATGATCTTCCTTGCTTCAGCCTTCCAAATTGCTGGGATTACAGAAGCATACCACCATGACGGCTTCTTGCTACAACTTCTTCACTGCAATTGTGAATACACAAAATTAGTTTTGTGTATTGTGGGGAAGGGCTGGGGAGGGAGAAGGAGAAGCAGAGGTATTCAGGAAATGGGGGCTCAAAGGATTGGCAATACTCTCAAGGCCATGAAGCCAGTGAACAGTTGGTTAGAAGTCAAGGTGTCTGCTGGTGGGGGTCTGTCTTCTAAGCCACTTGGCCGAGAACCACTGGGATCTTTTTCTCTGCACTCATCAATGCCTGTTAACACTTCTATGTGGGAACCCTATGTCCACAAGGCATTTCAGGAAAAACAAGGCTTTGTGGATAAATCTGTTTAGGAAAAACTACAAGATTATTTTCCACTTGCTGCTTCATATACTAACACATGTGAAAGTCCCTAAAAAGTATGCAGAAGAAAGCTAGTTAAGTTTGCATAAGCCAGTGTTTCCCACGTCTTTGACTACAACCATCTTTGTTTGTTTGTATAACATCTACAGGTTAAATATCTATTATCTGAAATGTATGATACCAGAAGTGTTTCAGGTTCTGCATCTTTTACATTTTGGAATATTTGCATATACATTATGCAATAGTTTGGAGATGGGACCCAAGTTTAAACACAAAATTCATTTATGTTTTATATATTATACCTTATGCACATAGTCTGAAGATGATTTTATATAATATTTTAAATGACTTAGTGCATGCCACAGTTTCAGGGCATGAAATTTTCCACATTTGGCATCATGTCAAAAGTTTTGCATTTTGGAGCATTTCAGATTTTTGGATCAGGATGGTCAACCTGTATTAACATATTGCAGGGCTGGGATTGTAGCTCAGCGGTAGAGCGCTTGCCTCGCATGCGTGAGGCCCTGGGTTCGATCCTCAGCACCACATACAAAGCAATAAAATAAAGACTTTGTGTCCATCTACAACTAAAAAAATATTAAAAAAAAAAAAACATATTGCAAAATATATCTGGGAACAATATCAACCTTTGTTATCATATAGAGAAACTGGATTATCTGATAAAGGATCAGGGAACTTTCTCTGGGTTGTCTGGAGTAGAGAGGGCTAGGACTGGGGGCTTCCCCTCCAGCAAGAAGAGCTATGCCCAAAGTCACCTTTTTATCAGGCTGGCATCTGAACCCACTGTGTTTGCTTGCTCACAGAGAAGGCCACTCTCATGTTTACCCCATGCAACAGGAAGGACAGCGTTGTAGCTCCTGGTACTTTTCAGCTGAAGCTCAGCCCAAGTTCACTTCTCCGTAGGATGCTGAGAGCATGGGACCTATGTGGTTGCTGATTTTCTGCCTTTGGCTCCTGTACCAGGATGTCTTCTGTGTTCATCCTGAACCCATTAGAAAGAAGTTAGGTGTCCCACTTAGGAGTGCCAACCCCACAAATCTGGACTTGTTTTCTCACTGTCTAAGGTCTCTTTGTTGGAATTTTTACCTTTCGGGGACCAGGGAGAGCACCTTCCCCACTTGTGACTTTTTCAGCTGCCTCTGTGCTGACCCCCTGGTAAATGCCCAGGTAATTCTTGTGCTGAGTGTGAGGGAATCGATAACCTTCCATGTTTCATGGTTTGGCGCAGGGAAGGATAAATGGTGATGTTGCAAATCCCTTACTTCATTACCAAAGCTTCTCTCTGCCCTAAGCAGAAGGACACCCAGAGGCAGAAAAGAATATCAAGAGCAATGCACATAGCTGTCTGAAGCTCTGCATTCTTGGAAGAGTTAGAGCAACTGTCAAAGCCCTCGACGTATCCATTTTTATTAGTTTTTGTGGTGATTTGATGTTGTTAGGGATTCAGTTCTCATCTTCGCCTCTGAGATCATCTGAATAACGCCGGGGATGGGGAAGGCAAGAACAGAGATGAGGCATCCACAGGCAGCCCTGGACCCGACCATATAAATCTAGGAGGAGGGTGGGGCAGGTGAGCCTAGGCTTCCCAGTTTGCTGGGCACGCGGCTGAGCAGGGGAAGCGAGAGGCTTTGGAGCAGACAGAGTTTTGCCTTCACTCCAAGTGGTCATGACAGGTGCCATGAAAGTCTCAATCGTGCTCCTCCTTGTAACTGTGTCCGACTGTGCAGTGATCACTGGGGTAAGTCTCTAGCATTCTCTCTGCCTGGGTTCCAGGACAATGTTAGGGTCTATAGGAGATGTAAGCCCAGAAGCCACACAGGAGGCTCCACCATCCAACACACCACAAATCAAAGGGATCCCAGAGAGGGATTGCATGTGATCTTCAGGTGAGTTGGACCTCACTCTGATAAATAGGTTGGGCTTTTAAGAAGCTGTCTATATCTTTATAGATCTTGTTTTCAATATGTTCAGAGACAACTGAGAATTTTGAAGTTTAGTCTTTGGGAAAAATGAAGATTCCTGTTGTGTAAGTGGGGATTCTTTTATAAAGTGAACTACACCCCTTAATTTGTCTTTTGTGTAAATTTCGGTTTTCATATACAGTCTGGTCCACATGTCAGTTTTTTTTTTTAAATGTTTATTTTTTAGTTGTAGGTGACAGAATATCTTTATTTTATTTTTTTTATGTGGTGCTGAGGATCGAACCCAGTGCCTTATGCGTGCTAGGCGAGCACGCTACCACTGCGCCACAATCCCAGCCCCCACATGTCAGTTTTAACATAGCAGCATGTTGGCTTAATTAAAGGCTCATTAGCTGCAATTGCTACCCCTGCTGCCTCCACGCAAAAGAGAGGATGTTGTGAAATACCTTTCACTCTGTGTCCGGTTAGATCTGAAAGGAATACTGGCAACACCAACATTTGGCTAAAAAAATGCCCCAAACAAATAGAAATGCAGACTCACAGCAGAGGCTCCGCCCACAGGTGGCTGCACAGGTCAGTGTTCACTACTCTGTGGGGGGCGATGTCCTCCTCGAAGGCTGGCTTTTACCTTGCCCCACTCTGGCATAGGTGCCGGCTATGTTAGGTGGCAGGGCCATTCTTACTTAAGAAAACAACACTTCACTTCAGACCTTCCCTGTCAATATAATGAGAAGAAAAGGGGAGATGAACTTTTATTTCAATTGCTTCCAACTTTTTGGTGGAGAAATGTCAAAAAATGTCTGGAATTGGGTTTGTTTTCATGTTTATAGAAAGGATAACTCTATTCTCCTTTTTAAAGGAAAAGACTGGGTTCCAAAGAGGGACATATATGAAGGGGAAGCCAGTGCTTTGGAGACCCAAACAGACGTGAGATTCTGAAGGCAGAATTACACCCAATGAGCATAAAGCACTAAAGGCTGGTGGGGGGAAGATGAAGGGAGAAGCTGAGAGGCCCAGTGGCCCTACAGTTGGGGATGGGAACACCAAGTAGGCCCCAAAGCCATGCCAACCTCACTCAGCCAGCTCTGACATGTGGCCCAAAAGAAATGTATGACAGCGAGGTGAGTGGTTAGGACAATGTGGGGAAGACAGTAGACCCCAACTGCCCTCCAGTCTCCAAGTCCTGCTGACATGCACACGTGACTTTCAGGAAAAGGCCAAGTTCTGCCTTCTCCACATTCCTGTTACCCGGTTGGCAAATGTCTCCAAGTTCAAGGCTGTATGGTCCCACTCCAAGAATGGGACAGCAACACCGCACCCCTGCAGGAGAAGAGCCAAATGGGGTCTCCTTCCCGCAACTCTCAGCTTTCAGGGGGTGGCTGGATGTGAGAGGTGCCCTTGCTGTGCTGGCAGCCAGGTGGCTGTTACCTCCACCTTCTCTGGGTGAAGGGACTTGGCAACCTCTTTTTTTCCTGTGCCTGAGAAAGTGGGAATTTCCAGTTTTTTTGTTTTTTGTTTTGGTACTGGAGATTGAACTCAGGGGCACTCGACCACTGAACCACATCCCCAGCCCTATTTTGTGTTTTATGTAGAGACAGGGTCTCACTGAGTTGCTTAGCACCTCACCAATGCTGAGGCTGGCTTTGAACTCGCGATTCTCCTGTGTCAGCCTCCCTAAGTGCTGGAATTACAGGCTTGAGCCACCACGCCCGGCGGGAACTTCCAGTTTTGATCACAGTCCACAGGTGCAGCCTGAGTCCCCCCAGCTCTTTTCTACTGGAAAAGAGCAAATCAAGACCCAACTTCAAATTTTTGCTCAGTGAAACCACATAGCTTCTCTAAAGTGGACAGTTCTGATGCTTCTCCATCAGATCTCTACCTGAATGTGGAGCAGTTTTGGTTTCCTGATCTTGGCTTAAGTGTAAAGGGGGTTTATGTAGCTTCCTTGACAAATGACACCTTCTGAAAACCAGGCAGGGCAATGCAGCCTATTCTGGGAGCCCACCCCTGAGGGGTCCATTCCTACCTAGTAGAGAAGCACTAGGGAGAGATACAAGTTCAATTGGCCTCTAGGGCTGGGGGTGCCAACACATGGAGCAGGCACCAAGCAAGGGTGCTGGGTCAGAACTGGAGAATCTTGGTTGAAAGCCACTCAGCACTGACCACTCAGGGGCTTGGGCCATCAGGGACCCTCCCTGCTTTGAGAATTCGAATTAACTCAATCCTACCAGCATCTGTAAAACATCCGTTGGCCTTAGAAAAGTTATACCTCCTGACTCACTGGACTTGTCAGACAAAGAGGACTGCCTTCCCACTGAGTGGTCTCCAAGGAGCTGGGACAGTTCCTCAAAGCCAGATCCGATACCCTGAGGAGCATTAAGCATCCTGCCCATGAAGAGAGCAGGGACAATAACCCCAGCCCAAAGTGTCCTGTTAGGATGGGGCCAGGGGTGACACACAGCCTCTTTCCCCCAACCCCCAAGAAGACTGCTAGGATGTAACCTTGCTTCTCAAAAGTAATAGTACATACTGCTGTCTCTGACTCTTCAGGCCTGTGAATGGGATGTCCAATGTGGGGCACGTACCTGCTGTGCCATCAGCCTGTGGCTGCGGGGGCTGCGGATATGCACCCCACTGGGACAGGAAGGAGAGCCATGCCACCCCAGCAGCCACAAGGTAGGTGCTCACACAGTACACACTTGTGCTACAGGTGAGCCTTGAGCTGCATGGGCCAAGAGGTCCTGGAGCCTGGTTCTAGCCAAGACCACTGAGCCTGTAGCTTCTGAGTATAGTGCAGGGGAAGCCAGTTCTGCTTCCTCAACTGCTGACCAGAGGGGAAGCAGGCAGTCATGGGGGCCCATCTGCTGCCACCCCCATAGACACCCACCTTACTAAGTGTCTCACGGACACAGACACCCACCTTACTAAGTGTCTCACAGATGATGTTTGTGCATCCTACAGGGCCTGATATCCTCAGCTATGATCTCCTAGACAGGCTGGAGAACCACTGATACAATTTGATTTTACAGCAGACCTGGCCATGGTGAAGAAACAGATACAGCAAGGTCATGTGACTTGCTCAATGCACAGTCACTGAGGCAGCTGAGACTGGAACTGCAGTTTTCTGACATCAACTCTAGCTCTGTCTCGCTGATTTAGGACTGCCTCCTTTGGGAGGACAGCCTGGAGTGGAGTGGTGGTACCAGTCACACAGACTATTAGACCTGGAGTGGGAGTTATGGCCATCTCCAGCCCTTTACTGGTGTGATCTTGGGTAATTAGCGTTCTTGCTCTGGGCCTCATGTATACATTAAAGGGAGAAGAATAATTATCCCTACAGTCTCTTATCCATCTGAGAAATCTGGATTTTGAAAGGGTCTCAAATGCCCTTTGTTCCCTAGAAACCTGCCTTCAAGAACATGAAATAAGCTGGGTGTGGTGGTGCACCCCTGTAATCTCAGCAATTCTGGAGGCTAAGGTAGGAGGATCACAGTTGAAGGCAACTGAGTGAGACCCTAAGTGATTTGGTGAGAACCTTTCTCAAGAATAAAGAACAGAAAGGGCTAGGGATGTGGCTCAGTGGTAAAGCACCCCTGGATTAAATCCCTGGTACAAAAAAAAGGAAAAAATCAAACAACAACAACCATGAAATAAGACCCCCAAAATGATGGCCTCCTATACGCAACAGTTCTAGAGCCGGGCCAGCAGGCACTTGGAACACACATTTTAAGAAGGTGCTTACTCTTTTGTGTCCTAAGCATCTAGCTGGCACTCTGCTTCCATCCCCTGGCAGCCAGCTCCCAGCCACAGGGTGTAGTAGAGCCCACAGGGCCTTTGCTTCTGCATCATCAGGGGATGTGGACAAAACTGGGGTGGGGCTGCATGGGGGTGCCTTGTCTCCAGGTTCAGGTGTCTTTCAAGCTTCAGTGCTCATTGAGATTGAGACTCCTTCACCCCTCCCAGTGTCCCTCCCAATCTTGGTCTCTTCCTCATGCCATGATGGGGTGGGGGGAGGCTGTACAGCTCAGCAGCCCTCTTCGCCTTGGAGCGTGTGGTGCTTTAGTGCAGATCCATATTCCCAGCGGGGACCTGAGTGGTAATAAAATGAATGCCAAAGGCCTCCTACAAGCCACTTTCCGTATGAAGCTTTTTGTAAATATATAATTTAAACCTCTTACAGCCATGTTGTAGGTGCTGTTAGCCCATTTTACAGATAACAGCAAATGCACAATAAGGCTAAATAAATTGCTGGTTGTCACCCAATGGGGAAGTGTCAGACTTGGGCTTTGAACCCCAGCATGTGACACTGACCCTGAGCTCCTCATGGCTCCTATTCAGCCCTCTCAAGGATTTCTCCGTGATTTGCTACTCCTCTGGTCAGTGAGTCAGAGTGCAGAGACCGTGTGTGTCCTACACTGCTGCCCCCAGGCACCCATGAGTGGAGCATGTAACAGACGAGCAGTAGGTATCCAGTCAAAGACCTGTGCGTGTGTGCTGCATCTGGAGAACCTGACAGTCTGGGTACGAATCTAGCTCCTCCGCAGATTAGCTGTGTGGTCTCGGCATGCCACTCAGTCACTCTGTACCTCTTTTCCTCAACTATAACTACTGTTATTGTTCGGTGAGGTCGTGTGGGAGGTAGGGTGAGATGTTCACCAGGGCTGGGCCACCAGAGGCTCCAGCTGGAAGCCAACCCCTGTGGGTAAAGATGTCACTCTCTGCTCTCCCCAGGTCCCCTTTTTCCGGAAACGCCAGCACCATACCTGTCCCTGCTCACCCAACCTGCTGTGCTCCAGGTTCCTGGATGGAAGGTATCGCTGCTCCATGGACTTGAAGAACATCAACTTTTAGGAGCTTGTCCAGGCTTGGACACCCACCAGGCCTCCTCCCGAGCCCAACCGGGGTGACCTCTTCTGGATTTGTATTTCCACCCTGCAGTCAGCTTCCCCAAATCCCTCAGTCCTGTACTGCCCACCGGGGTCCTTCCTGACTGATACATAAGAGGGCACATGTGCCGCCAGACCTTCACCTTGGCATGGTTGGGCCAGCCTGTGGTTGCTGACTAAAGGCTGTGACCCTGAAAGGTGGCCAGCCAGCTTCTCTCCTCTGCTCAAGCTGCCTGACAGGTTGTAAGTGGTGGAGAGAACATGGCCCTCCTCCCTGAGCCAGATGTTCCCCAGCACAGGCTCCTGTGTGCATTGCTCAGTCACAGGTCCTGGCTAGGCCCCTCAAGCCTATCATGTGAGGTCTGTGAGGACCAACCTGAGGATTGTTCCTCCTCTTCTGATGAGTAACTCCCGGTTTTTAGACCACAGGCCCAAGGCCATCTCTTCCCAGAGGGCACAGGGCAGTCACCTGGAGGCAGATGTGGGGGGCCAGGTTAGTCAGGCAGCCAACTTCCTAATAACTAGTCCTGTGACCCTGGGCCTGCAATGTCTCTAAAGCCCTTCCTAACACCTTTACCTGTCACCTGTGAGCTCTAGCCACCAGTGTTTTCCCATTAAAATGAAAATGGTGGGATCTAATCTCATCTGATATGGACAATTTAGAAGGGATTAGGGTGTTTCCTTATACAACCCTTTAATCTGCAACCTTGGGGAAGGTCCTCCTCTGCCTGGTTAGGGAGGAGCAGGGCCTGCTGGCTTCCAATAAAAGGAGGAACCAAACCAAGGTGTGTGGCCATGGGGTTTCTGTCACTGCTAGTGGATGGGGTGCATGCCTGTGTGGGCCCAGGTTGTAACAGGGGAAGGGCGAAGTTTTGGAGCAGGGGATTTCAGGGTCTCTTTGCGTGAGGGGTGAAAGGCAGCTCTGAGGGATTGGGCAAGAAGGTCTTAGGGTGGGAGACTATTGAGGAGACAGCTTAGCCTGCTCTGATTGTAACTCTCATTTCTGAAGTTTGGTCCTTTTGCCTTTGTCGACCACTTGACCCCACCAGATCACCCTGTGCCTGGGAAGTCTGGGTCAGTGATGGAGCTGGCAAAGCCCTGAGCTTCACTTCTGAACCCCAGGCTGGGAGCTTCCCCTACATGCAGGTTGCTGGTCTCACTCTTCTCCGCTTTAGTTCTCGTCCTAGAAAAACATAAAATACCAAAAAACAAACAAACAAAACAAAACAAAAACAAACCAAAACCCAAAACCAAAACAAAACAAAAAAACCAAAGGCAAACAAAAAACAAACCTATAAAATACAGAAAACCTATCATATCCCACTGTTTCTCAGGAACCCCCAGGAGAACTGCCCTTTCTGAGGCCTGGGGCTGGCTCCTGCTCTCCCTGAGAGCTTTCACTGTGTTTGTTCTCCATCCCTTCTGACCTCTGTCTGCTCAGGACAGCCTTTGCTTCAGGTTCTATCCAGGCCAGGCCAGGCCAGGGACTCTATACAGGGACTTTGCCTTTGTCTCCTTTGATAGATGCTGTCACCTTCCCTGGTGACTTGTGCAGCCCACAAGTCTCTTTCCTTCTTCTTTTCAGGCTCCAGTCCTGGGCATAAATTCCTTTCCAAGTCTGGGATTACAAGTTGACCACTTTTGCACTTTGGGTCTAAAGGTACAGCTGATGGCTGCCAGGTTATGACTTGTTTTAGGGGGCTCTTTCCAAATCATGCCCCTCCCTGCAAGGAGAGCCATCCTGAGAGGGCAGTGGCCAGTGCCCAGCGTGGCAGAGGGCAGTCACCAGGGTGCTCATGGCACTCCTGACACACTGCCCAGGCTGCCCCTCTCCAGCACTCCCTGAGAGCAGGCAGCTGCAGACCCATCCTCATTTTTTATATCAGAAACTTGAGGAATGTATAATGGACTATGTCCCAGTTTCCTGCTGCTGTTGTTAAAGACAAAAGGGCAGATAGGAGCAGATGGGGAGGCTAAAAAAACATATTTGTGAGTGTTTATATTGAGAAATGATGTTAATAAATATAGTGCTAAAAAGAATCTACTTAGAAGAATAATATGTCCCAGAGACAAATGTATTCCAGAATAAGATCAGGCTCAAGATGCACTCAATTGTTTACCCCCTATTTGGCTCCAAATCTTTCATACTCTACTGGTGGTGTCTGGCTCCATCTAGTGAAGAAAGTAGGGACAGCAATAAGAACTGAGGGAAGAGAGAGTCCACCTCCTCAAAGTAGATGGGGACCATGGATACACCAGACATCTCCAAATGTTAGACTCAGCTGGAGGTTTAGAGGGACAGTCTTTTCAGCTGTGGCAAGAAATCTGCCTCCCTAAGACCACAGATGTGCCACTAAGTGCCACTTGGGGTTCTGTTCCATCCTAGATACTCTTTCTTGAAGCTGATGTCATCTTTCTGCTGTGGTTTTAGGACACATGCTGAGGACATCTCCTCTCACAGCTTCTCCAAGATGAGGCAGTGGGTATGGGTGAGGGCTGCCTGCCACCTCCATCTGGTGTGTCCCCAGGATGTAGCATGGCTTGGCAGAGCCTCCTCCTGAGCCTTCTTTGTTGAACCCAGGACGCAAAGAAAAGACCACCGACTCCAATTTTAAATCAAATTAAGCAAGCTTATAATGTGTACACAAGAGAGCTGATCAGTGACTGTCTCACCCAAAAGTGAGAACAGTGCTTGGTCCAAGAGTAGGGAGCTACAAAGGTAGGTATCTGAGGAATTTACAGCTAACAGGGTTCTGGCAAGCATAATACAGAAGCAAATAGCAAATTAATGATTCACATGGCTCTAGTCAAAGCCAGATATGATTATCTAGTTAAAGCCGAGATTTCAGGGAGGGCAGTTTCTCATCAAAGCCAGACATGCTCCAAGCAAGTAAAACAGAAATAAACTTTTTATGACCTCAGGTTGAGATGGCTCTCCATCTTAAGATATAATTAGGCTGGGTTCATCACTTCACACTTACTACCCATCCCCCACCTGTGTTTTCTCTGTAATCCATCTGGGTTAATGCTTCCACCATCTCCCTTGTGACCTGAGGGATCCTGAGGAGGGCCCCATGTCTAGAGCCCTCCCCAGTGAGGATGGAGGACCAGTCACACAGAGGAGGGCAGAAGTGACAGCAGAGAATCTGCCCTGGGAGTCTGCTGAGAACCTAAAATGCTCCAAGAGGATTTGGGGGAAACTGCTGTCGAAGCCTCCTCCACTTGCATAGTCAATGGTGAGAAAGAATGGTGCAGTGACTGAGCTGGCAGGAAAGCACATATGGATGGCCATTTCTCCCACCTGGCAATCCTTGGCTGAGGGATCTGAGCCTCCAGGCTGGAGGAGGCTGTGTCCAGAGATGAGACCCAAAGAGATCCAGGAAGCTCCCAGAGCCAGAGAGAAAGGTCATGTCCACAGAGGCTTCAGGGCTGGAGCACTTGCCTTAGAGTTTAGCTTGCTGACACATAACATGCTTTTCACAGACTGTGTTTATCTAGGATGACTTTGGATGGGAAAGGCCTGGAGGGATACACTTTGCATTCTTGCCCTTTCACATTCTTGACAGTTACAATTCCTGGGCTCTAGAAACTGCTGTCTGAAAATTTGCTCCATATCAGCTCTCAGATCAACCCAAGAGTCAAGCTGGAGGAGTTGCCTGGCTTGTACCAAGATATGAGATCCTGCCAGGTGGGGAGGAAGCACAGGTGGGGAGGGTGGATTCATTGTCTGATTTTTTTCAGAGAGCCTCCTTTCAATCATGAATCAGAAAGGAGAGCAGCAAATTCTCTCTAAACAAGCAGCTCTTTTCAATCCTTGATGAGTAGATGAGTAAAATAGGGCATCCCAACCATGGAATATTATTCATCCTTGAAAAAGGAACGAAGTACTGATACACACAACCTCCTTGATGATCCTGAAATACTGTGCTAAGTGAAGGACACAAATCATCAGACAACATATCTTATACAGTTCCATTTATGTGAAATGCCCGGTGTAGGCAAATCCGTGGAGATAGAAAGTAGATTCATGGTTGGCTAGGGTTGGGGATAGGTGAACATTGCTTGCTGAAAAATGCATGGCTTCCTTTCAAACAGGTATTTTTTTGGTGGTGGGGGGTACTGAGGATTGAACTCAGGGCCACTCAACCACTGAGCCACATCCCTACCCCTATTTTGTATTTTATTTAGAGACAGAGTCTCACTGAGTTGCTTAGGCTGGCTTGGGATCCTCTTGCCTCAGCCTCCTGAGCTACTGGGATTACAGGTGTGTGCCACGATGCCTGGCTCACAAATTTTTAAAAATGCTCATTTAACACTCATTTTATGGGGTGAGAATAATAATTTCATGGTAACCTAAAATGTATACAGTTGGCCCTCCATATCTATGGATTCCACTGTGGATCAAAAACACTTTTAAAAATGCATCTGGGCTGAATATATATAGGTTTTTTCTTGTTATTATTCTGTGAATGATAGTCTAACAATGCTTCACTTAGCATTTACATTGTATTAAGTATTAAAAGTCATCGAAAGGGTATTTAAAGTGTGCGGGAGGAGGTGTGTAGGTTATATGACAATGCTATGACATTTATATAAGGACTTAAGCATCCACAGGTTTTGTTGTCTTTGGGGATCCTGAAAGGATCCCCCAGTGGATATCGTGGGATGATTGTACCTATTCAATTATGTACCAAATAAGGTATTTGTATTATGTGGTTTTCTACCCTAGATTAATTTTTGAATGGCATACCAAACTGTTTGCAATTTATATAGTAAAATCATGTCAATGACAAAAAAAAAAATCCCCTCATTAGTGGTACAAAATCAGATACCATGTACTCTTTCAGGGTTGACTCCATCTTCATATGAGCTTAAGGAACGTTTTTATTTTTCCACTGTGGGGCGCTGCTCACCTACTGGGGGCGGAGAAGCCCCTCTACAGGGCAGGGCTCACCCCACAGACACAGCAGGCACTGAGTAGTTTGGGCATTTCCTGGTGCGTGTCTTTTCAGAACCAAGGCCTGGACAGCCTATCTTGGGTAGGAATACGGTTGCCATGTGGAATCCCACCCCTGTTCCCACCCTGGATGGGACCCATTCCTGTCCTCTAAAGCCTAAATCCACAGAATCAGAGGTGAACCACTTTCAGGTGGGCAAAAGAGTCAGCTTCCCTTGGTGGGGCACTGTGGCACAGGCCTGTAATCCCAGCCTGCAACTTGGGAGGCTGAAGCAGGAGGATCACAAGTTGAGGCCAGCCTCTGCAACTCAGTGAGACCTTGTCTCAAAATAAAAATAAAAAGGCTTGGGGATGTATAGCTCAGTAGTAAAGCACTACAGGTTAGATTCCCCAGTATCCCTCCCTGCTCACCCCCCCAAAAAGTCAGCTTTCCCTCCTCCCATGAGACTTTCTACTCAACATCTGTGAGGGGACACAACCTGCACCCACCTGCTCCTGCTGTCCCACCTCTCCTGCTTGCCTGGGGTGAACACCTGGGGCTCAGGAAGACAGCTTGGCCCAGGTCACAGGAGGGCTATGATGTACAGGGCCCTTCTGCTCATTCCTACCTCAGCCCCTGGCCCACTTAAAGTCTCTGCTGTCCATAGGCCACAGAGAAGTAAACTGTGGGTATGACTTTTCAGAGCTCTGGCAGGGATTTGCCTGGTGAGGGCAGGAGGAGACCCCAGGCCTGGTGAGGGCAAAGGACCTTCATTTGGGGGCAAAAGATTGGAAAAGGAGGATTGGCTGGGCCCCCACGGACAGAAACACTGATGAGTCAGGAGCCGTGGGTACATTTCTGACAGAGACAAGTGGGAGAGGAGTCCCTGCAATTCTGTCACAAAACTAAACCAAGAGAATTAAATAAAAAAAACATGCTCAATGGCAGCTTGACATTCTCTTATCACTTTGCATTATGCTCACTGGCATTTCTCACTGAATTATCAGCAATTACCTTATGTTTCTGAGCAAGCAGGGCAGCACAATGGTTAGCGACACAACCTGCCTGGTTTGAGCCCTGGTTCAGCTGCTTACTAGCTAGGGACTTTGGTCAGGTTACTAAACTCTCTGTTCCTCAGTTTGCCTGTCTGTAAAATGGCAATCATAATAGCACCCACCTCTTTGGTTTGCTAGAAGGACTAAATGTTAGTGCCTGCAAGCACTTAGGGCAGCGCCTGTAGGCAGAAGCCCCGGGAGAAAGGTGTACATTGTTTTTCTTCTTTATGAAGATGCCGAAGATAGTACTGGCTCTTTGGCCCAGTGTCTGGGTCTCTTGTGACCTGGTCATTAAGCCAGTGTTATCTGTAGGCCTTTCTTTAGTGGGATAAACTAATCAGACCAGGAAGGAACAAAAATCCTTTTCTTAGATGTACTTTAATGTCCTAGAATTCGAATATGGATTTCACGGAAATCACAATTTGTTCAGATTATGTTCTATTATTATTATATGAAGCTCAAAAGCACAGGTTTATGTAGGCAGAGCTTGATATCAACTCTGTTTGGGAGCAGAGACACGCAAATCTTATCTAAGTGCTTCTTAATACCTTGCTTAAACACATGAGTCACTGTTTCAAAGTGAAATGGAATGTTTGCTCAATACAGGCGACGATCTTAATACTGTGCTATCCCTCCCACCCGAGGAAAAGCATAAGGTGAGTGGGCTCTGAATTCTGTTCTGATTCTTCTCAGATTGTGTGCAAATGAAACCAACCACAGGCTTCGGTGTTCCCTGAGACAGACCCCACTGCTGCTGGCAGCTGCCCCGGGATTCGGCAGCACTAGGAAATGTCACTTGGCCCATAGACGGGCAGTTCCCAGCTCACATGTGCACAGCAGAACCAAAGGAAGATGTCTCAGCACTGATTCCTGGGAATCCAATTCCCTGGGGCCTTTCACCAACCCTCCTCCACCTGTGACCCCACACCATAGTCCCTGCACCTTCCGCCCTGTAGAAACATTGCCTAGCCAGTCAGTCACCCCAACCTTTGGAGGAGAGCAATTACACAAATAGTGAAAATTCTCTTTTGCTTTCCAAGGGGCATGGAGGCCAGTTCCCTTTAGGGAAAGCTCCAGTCACACCAGTGTGTGGTCTTGCTGCTAGAACAACGAGGGCCCAGACAATGGGGATGGCAGGAAGAATGAGTCTTGGTGCCTGGGGCTGTGCCCACCCACAAAGGGCCCATTGCCTTCCCTGCTGAAAACCTCAGTTGCCAAAGTGGAAAGAAAGACAAAGAGAAGGGCAGCTGAGAAGGAGAAAGAGGAGACCCCTCCAAGGGACAGTCATTTCTGCCCAGCCAAGGCTTGCAGCTGAGCCCACACCTGAATGCTGGGAAGCTCTGCCTGGTGAAGAGTCTGAACCAACTGCCCAGGGCCCCAAGCCAGGAGGCACACATGTGTCCTGCACACACTGCCCAGCTCCATCCCAGGCTCAGCTGGGAAAAAGTGACAGGGACCCGAGCTGCCATAGGGGAACTGCCAAAGGGGACACAAGTGAATATCAGAGAGTTGGTAGCAGAGAATGAGTTCTGCCACTGTGAGAGCCTGCCGAAGGTCTCTCAGTAGCATCAGGTCCATGGGCAGAGACAACCCCCAGAGTGCTTCCGGGCCAAGGGCAGGGACATCTTAGAGCCTGTTCTGTCAGGCTGGCCAAACCTGCTCTCATTCACTTTCAGAAGAGGCTTGGGAGCAGGCCCAGGGAGGCAGGGTCAGAGGAGGGGCCTCAGGGGAACAAAGTGCTTGGGAGCCTTTGGTCCCTGCAGGTTGACCAAGTCCCCACCAGAGAAAAGTGAGAGACAGGCTTCTTGCTTTAGCTCCCTGCACAGCATGGGCTCCAGGGTCCTCTCTGGCAAGGGACAGTCATGAAATGACGAGGTGGTCACTGGTGTGGTCTCAGGAAATTCATTTTCTTCCTCTCCTTGGGCTCTGTGGGTGTTTATGACCATGGGAAATGTTTCCTGTAGTCCCCACATCCTGGACAGCCTGCAACCTCCCCAAAGCCCTGGACTACAGTGGACACAACCTGACTGTAGGGCATGTGAGCTGGGAAGAGCTCCGCTGATTTTCTGCAGAAGTGTCCTAAGCCTCCTGGGGAGCTGGGGACAATCCGAGGTGGGCCTGTATACTGGCCCCAGCATCTCCCACCCTCTCTAGACTCTGTCCTCTGTTTCTTCCTCTATGAGGACCCTTTCTTCATGCTGAATTCTCTCTGTCCTTCAAGCTGGAGGTCTGAGTGGTCCTGGTGGCACTGGGACCTAAGTTCAGATATCATCTCAGCTCCTTGAGAAGGCAGGCAGCTCAGGGTCTGGAAACATTAATCCCTGCCCACCCCAGAGGGCTGCCTTGAGAGGGTCCCACAGCAGGGCCCGCTAGCCCTGGGGGGTTAGCATCATGTGGGTGTGCTTAAGTACCCAGAGTGCTCTATCCTACCCCAGAGCCACTGGATCCATATTTCTGGAGAGAAGTTCTGGGGAGCTTGGAGACTTAGTAGCTTGAGAAATGGAATGGGAATGGTGGGGACCCAGCAACTCACTCTTCTCAGTGTGAGTCCTATTGCTGCCCACCACCTGGTAGCTGTATGACCCTGCGAGGCAGAGTCTCTAACCTCAGTTTTCTCACAGGTAAAATGAAGTTCCTGCTAGAACCTACCTCACGGACTGCTGTGAGGGCTAGGTCAGATGGGGCGAGCCCAGGGCTTGGCTAAAGCAGATGCAGAAATGTGAACAATGAGGAGCTCATGGTGGGAAAGTGCTCCCTGAGCTGATAGACAAATTCATTTCTTCTGTTTATATAAAGTGGATTCTGCCCTCCTTTGGATAAAGATAGGGTGTTAGCTTTTGGTTACTATGAATGAAATACCTGACATGAACAACTGAGAGTTGGAAAGGTTTATTTTGACCCATGGTTTTGGTATTGGAGTCCTAGGCCAGGACCTGACTCTGAGAATCCAACAATCAGATCCAGCCACTTGGTCCCAAGACTAAACAGGCAAGGTCATGGTGAAAACCATGAGAGGACCATTATAGTGTTGCCAAACCAGGAACACAAGGGCACCCATGTCCTTAGCCCTGTCTTTGAGAGGCTGACATTGACCCTGAGTTTTGATTGTTTTTTTTTTTTTGGTACCAGGAATTCAACTTAGGGGTGCTTAACCACTGAGCTACATCCTCAGCCCTTTAAAAAAATGTTTTTATTTAGAAATATGTCTCGCTGAGTTTTTAAGTGCCTCACTAAGTTGCTGAGGGTGAGTTTGAACTCGTGATCCTCCTGCTTCAGCTTCCCTGGGATTACAGGCATGCGTTATCACGCCCAGCTGACCCTGGGGTTTTATAGAGAGGGGCATGAGGGTAAGGGTTGGGGGTTTGCACAGCTGGAGGCTTTTCACAGCTGCCAAAGCAGGTGATCTTGGTCAGGTATGGTCTGTCCATTGTTATCTCAGGATTGGCCAGGCAGGGCCAGTTGCTGTTGCCCCAGGGGTAGCCTTCCACTCCTCACAGATGTTTATTGGATTAGACCTTGTTCCTGGGATCCCAGGTGACATGGAGCAAAGGAGATGGATGCAAAATGGAGGGAGAGATGGCAAATGTTTCGTCCTGCTTTCAGCCACCCATTGGACATTTGCAAGCAAGAGTGAAGAGTCTTAAAAGTCTTTGTTCTAATTTCAGAGATTTTAGTCCGTCGTTGGCTGACTCCGTTGCTATGGGTCTGAAGAGAGGCAGAACATCATGGTGGAAAGGCGTGGCGGAGAAAGCTGCTCAGCTCATTGTTGCATCCAACCCGCCCTCTCCCCAAGAAGTGCAGCCCAGACAACTCTGCAGAAGCAGCAAAGTTTATTGAGGAAATAGGCACACAGGCCAATCGATTGGGGTCAGCTCTCCTTTCCTTCAGAGAGTGACCCCGAAGTGAGGGTTTCAGAGGTTATTATAGGGTGGGCTAGCTACATGACTCAGGAAAACATGATTTGGCAGGTATTCAACCTA
>PVHX01001119.1:0-166710 GCA_004024805.1 Geosciurus inauris | reverse complement strand
ATCACAGAAGCACAAAGAGCAGGTTAGCAAATACATGCAGGCCTGAGCCAGAGTGACTCCATTTTATGTTAGGATTTTACACTCATGGCAGCTGGGAATGACAGAGGGAGAGCAAGGAGAAGAGAGGCCAGGGAGAAGGTAAACCCTTCCAGGACACACACCCAGTGACCTACTTCCTCCAACTAAGTCCCAACTCCCTGTAGTCCATTTAGCTATCCACAGATGAGGTCAGAATCCTTGTGATTCAATCATAGCCTAAAAGCCCTGCCTCTGAGCCTTGTTGCATTGGGAATCATTCTTTCAATGTAAGACTTTGAGGGATCTTCCAGATCCAATCCATAACAGATGGTGTCTGCACCCATCAATCTCCAAAGGGCAAGCACAGAACTGTAGTCAGAATGGAATCAATAAATAGCCTGTGCCCATTCTACCTCAGACCCATCATGAAATGGTCCAGGTGGAATGAGGCTGACCTCCAACAGCCTGCCCTACTCCCTGCTCATGCCTCCCCATCTCCCTCACTCCAGGATTCTTGCCACAGCTGCTGCTGCATCCTCCTTCTTGTCCTTGGGCTTCTCCTCCTCCCCCTCCTCCTCCTCCCCCTCCCCCGCCCTCCCTCTCTCCCTCCTTTCTAAATAGTTTATTTATTTTATTTTTAAAAAAGTTTTTTTTGTTGATGGACCTTTATTTTATTCATTTATTTATAGGCGGTGCTGAGGATCGAACCCAGAGCCTCACGCATGCTAGGCAAGCGCTCTGCCACTGAGACACAATCCCGGCCCCTTTCTAAATGTTTTAAATACACCCCCAAGAATACCCACCCAGGATTTTACTGCGTGTTGTAGCCCTTTCCATTCTGTAAACCACAGTCTGTTCCGTTCAAGGTCAAAACTTTAACTTGGGCTATTTATAATTCCCGCAATGAGGCGGAGTGTTAGTTTCAAAGCAGTCACACCAGATGTCAACTTGGAAGTTGAAAGGGAGACAAGCAATGTTATAAGTTAATGTTGCCAGTGATTAATATTTGATATTTTTCATACCTACTCATCTCAGAGGAAAAAAATCCTCTTTAATTAAATGTGGTTGGATGGTGCACAGTCCTTCCATTGACGTGGGGCTACTAAAAATCTTCTGGTATAGCTTCAGCCAAAGATCTGGTTCATGGGATTGTGGTAGTCTGTGGTTGGGAACGAATGACTTTGGGCAAAGAACTTGGGTTGGTGTGTGTTGGTAGTAGGCACTCACTGACATGAGTGCAGATGATCGTGCTTGATGTTGTGCTGAGGGACAGCTGGATCTCTCCTCACCTCCTCCCAAGTTATCCTGCAATGTGGCAGGAGCATCATGTAACTCTTATCCAGTCCTTGAGTTGGGAGCATGACAGTGTCCAAGCTGGGGGAGAGGAATCCCACTTCTCTCATTTCATCTTTCTCTCTGTACCTAAGTCATTTTCTCAGTGGCTTCCTTGTTAATGGAGCACCTATCCTCTGGGTTTCCTGGCTAGACTTGCCCAGGAAAGTGCTAGATGCTTCCAGAAGTAACATCATTATATCACTTTTATCCATCTGTTCTAGAATTCATACCTGCGATTTCTTTTAATCAAGTGTGATAAGACACAAGGACATGGAAATGATTGTTAGAAAGGAAGAAATTTGTATTCATAGATCCCTAGAAGGAGGAGGTACAGCTCACCAGGCAGGGTGACTTGGGGAAGCACCCGGGTTGATCAGGAGGCAGAAGAAGGGTGGACAGCATGGTCCAGAGCCTTTATTGGGGTTCTCGTAGGAAGAAATGGGGAACACAGGGTAGGTATTTTGAGTAATCTTAGGATTGGACATTTTGAATCATTGTATTGGGCTATGGGAGGTCCCTAGTTGTGTCTGATTCAGCAGAAGGGGAATGCCGCTGGGTGTGTAAGTTTGATGAAGGAGCTGAATGGAATGTGGGCTCTGGTTGGTTGGCTTATACATAAAAAGCATGTTCATAGGAGTGTCATTTGCTATCTAGGAATTAGCTAGTTGTGTTAGTCAGCTTTCTATTACTATAAGAAATACCTGAGATAAAAATCAACATACAAAGATAAAAGGCTTACTTTGGCTCGCAGTTTTGGCAGCTGGGAAGGACAGAGGAGGAGCAAGGAGAAGAGAGGCCGGGGAGAAGGCCAGTCCATGGTTGGCTGACTCCATTGTTTTTGGACCTGTGGTGAGGCAGCACATCATGGCAGGGGGTGCATGGTGTAGCAAAGCTGTTCACCACATCCAGAGAGAGAGAGAGAGAGAGAGAGGAAGAGACTGGGGTTTCACCGTGCTCTTCAAGGACCCCAAGGACCTCCCACTAGGCCCCACCTCTTCAAGTTTCCACCATCTCCCAACAGCCACAAGCTGGGGTCCAAGCTTGGGGCCACTGGAGGTGATTCTGGATCAAAACTGTAGCACTATTCCTAGGAGGAGCAGTCTTTCCAGGAACAAGATCCCAGATACCTGAGCACCAAGAACATGGAAAATGAGAAAATAAAGTCACCTCTGGACTAAGCTCCCTGTCTTCCCTGGCAGAGTCAAGGACTCTACCTCCCTGCCCTTCCCATAAGCCAATTAAAGGACTCGTGCATTGAATTATACTTGGTTGTTTCATGTCTGTGTGTCCCAATGGACTATAAGCTCCTCGAGGGCAGGCAGAATACCCGACTCATGCTGCATGCTCGGTGCTTGGCCCAAGGACTAGGTACTGATTGGCAAAGGGGAGGAGGTGCAGTTTTGTGGGCCACAGGTGCTAAAAGTCCATATGTCTGTTATATGGTCACTTATTCCCTGATCTTGACTACAGGAGACTTCTTCTGGGAGGGACATTTCAGGATTTCATTTGCTTACTTTCTCTTTAAATATATATACATATATTCACACACACACTGACAATCAACAATTATTGATTTCCATGTTGTAGGTCGGGCATTGTTCTAGGTTGACTTAGAAGATAAATAAGACAAAATTTCTGCCCTTGAGTTCATAGTCCAGAGAGAGAGGCTGATACATGAGCCATCACTCAGCAGTGAGCTCTCTATTTGAAAGTGTCCAAGATTGAGGAGCAAATTGTGCTGGGGATGGAGTGGGTGGTCTCACAGGAAATGCAGATTGGCTTGACAAAATGTGGATTGCTTTATTGTATACTATATAGACAATAAAGTGCAGTACTCTATTTCTCAGCCTCTCATTGCTGCTGACAACTATAAAATGAAGTGAATCAGGCATGAGCAAAAATCTGCTATCACTGTTTTTTCTTTCTTCCTCTTCTTCCTGTTTGATATTGGATGTGATGATTGGCACAGTGGTAGCCATTTGCAGCCATAAGGAAAAGGCCAAGTGAATTGCAGTGATATTTGCTGAACCAATATCATATACATCTGGACTTCTTTTGTGAGAAAGTTGGAATATTGTCCATAACAGTCCTACAACGACAAAGTTGACTGTGACAGAAACCAGATGACACACCAAGTCTGAAATACTTCTTTTCTTTATATAAAAACATAACAGATGTTGCTGATCTCTGATCTAGATTCAGGGAACCTTCATCAGAGCCTCGGTACTCATTGGCAAAGGGGAGGAGGTGTAGCTCTGCTGAGCTATGGACTGCTGAAAGCCCATACGAGCATCATCTAGGCACTTAAAATAAACTGATGTTCATTTAAACCCCTGTAATTGAGTTTTCTCTCACTTGCAGCCAAGTTCATTCCCAACTGATGTAATAGAGATCTAAGGAAAGGCTTCACACGGCATCTTTTGAGCTGAATCTTGAAGGAGATCTCTAAGCAGAGGAGAAGAAGAAGTGCATTTGGGCAGAGGTGTGGCAGGGTCAAATTAATGTGTGGGAGAAGTTGCCTGCTCCATTAAACAGAATCAAAAGGTGTTCGGTGCATGGTAAATATCGCTTTCTTTGGACACTCACAATGAACAAGACCCAGTGTGTGTGTGTACATGTGCATGCATGTACAAAGAAATGTAGGACAGGTTTCCTGCATCTAGTCTGGGGGTCAGCAGCACCTTTATGTTTTTAGCTAAAGATAGTATTTTAGGCATGGTGGGCCATCTGGTTTTTGTCACAACCAGCCAACTCTGTTGTTGTAGTCAGTCATAATTACCTGCAGGTGAAATCAGAGAGATAATCTGTGTTGTAGTCAGTCTCCTGGCTAGTTACTTCAAGGGTGTGTAGCTCTTGGGCAGGGACAAAGAGCTGCATGTCGGTGACTGAGCTGTAGCCCCAGCTGCTGCTACCTAAAGATGGGAGAGAGGAAGAAGGGAGGGTGTGCTCGTCCTCGCTGCCTGCTTTGTGTCATTTCACTACTTGATTTTGTGCTTTTAAAAGAAGAGTCTTTTCATTTTCTCTGTTCTCTTTTCCTCATTAAAGACAAAGCCAGCTCTGCCTTTCTTTGCCTCAGGGAAGCTATGGGCCAGGCAGAAAGCAGATAGGCCTTCCAGGGTTCTCAGTGCCTTGTTGCTTGAAGCACAGAATTCCAGGTTCCTTGGAGGACACAGAAAGGAGAAGTGGTGAGGAAAGTTGCCGGGGAGACGTGTAGCTCCTGACTGGCAGGGACCTGGACCCTGTTCTGTGGTGGTGGCTGAGAGATGGCAAGACCAGAGATGAGTGGCCTGTCTGGGGAAGTATGACCGAGGAAGCATCCAGAAGGCTAAGTTGGAGCAGGGCAGGGACAAGAAAGACCACAAGGCCCAGCCTTGGCATGCTGGAGAGTCGCCTGAACCGAAGCACATCTCTGGGGGCACTTCACAAAAATGACTAACATGAACTTGCTCCTAGGCTTGGAAGGATGGCATCCTAACACAGAACTTCAGTTGACATATCAAATAGGAAAGACACTGATGTGTCCTACATACCTGAGGTGCAGACCAGCGCTGTGAGCCATGAGGAAATCCTACAGATGAGGGACACAAGGTTAGGGAATGATGTGACTCATTCAAAGTTCCACAAGGGCAGTCACCTACCATGTAGAAGGTCCAATACAAGTCAACACTGATACTCTGAAGGTTAGTCCTTGTGTGACCTTCTCAGTGTCAATGTGTCTACCCTATGGAAGAGGAAACTGAGGCATAGGAAAGTAAGGGAACTTGCTCAAGGTCACACCACTATGTAGCCAACTCAGGATGGCCACACATGCACTTTCCAGAGGCCATGCTGGCTCCTCTTCCCCTTGGCCCCTTGCAGCAGGAAAAGAAGCATGGTTTCCTTTGGATTTCCTCCTATGAGACCCAACCTGTGCACCTCCTGACTGTGGGGTCCCTAGAGGTAGAGATGATGGCAGCTAGCTCTGCATGACTAGCACAAGCGCATAGAAGATGATCTAGAAATCGACTTGAGTTGGCTTTGTTGGTGCTTATATCTGAGTGCCAAGGTGGGGATGGTAGCCTGGGCCCTGAGTTGTTTTAGCCACTTTTGTGGGTCAGTCCCCAAGCACCACATAGTGTAGACCAAAGGGAGTTATTCCCATCTGGTACCAGGTAACCAGCGATTAAATCTTATCGTGGCTTTTCTAAAAGCTTTTTGTAGTTCTTGGCCTCCACTCGCAGATAATCTCTCTCTACACCGTGCCCTGGGGGCAGAGTTCCAGTGTACACTTGAAAGCTTTTAGAAAGATGCCAACTGTGTGAACAAACACAGAGCAACCAGCACTAAGGGATCTTTTAAAATTGGCTTTGAGGGTCACCTTCAATTGGCAAATGTGGCTGTATCTGACATCCAGGATCATTGTCCAGGAGAGGTTGCCTCCGGGTCACATGGGGCCTTGGGCAACATGGAGCAGAGTGGTGTGGGCCTCCTAATAGCGCTGACCATGGTGGGTCCAAGTCTTGGACACTACACACAGGGCCCACACCACACAAGTGTGACTATCCTGAGGGGTGCCCAGAGGTTGAGAGGAGTGAGGAAGAGCAGACGTGGTCCTAAAGTATAGTGTGTTGTGCATTAGGCTGGGGCTCTCGGGACAGTTCCAAGCTGCCTCTTCAGTACAGGTAAGCCCTTTAACCTCTCTGGGGCTCCATGTCTTCAGCCGCAAGAACTCATACAGCTGTTGCCTGCTACTCCTGCCACTTCTCAAGCGTGGTGGCAGGGCCAACCATTTATTCATCTGCTTAACCTAATATTCCTTGAACACCTCTGTATGGCACACAGGTAGGTGGCATTCAGGTCCTGTCCTGCAGGGCAATGTCCTCTAGAGAAAAAACAGGAAACAAGCCACACCGTTTAGTGGTGGTGTTGCCCTCTGCTCAGGTAGCAAGTACCATAAAGACAGCTGCATGTGCCTGTGGCCACCTCTCAGGGACATGATAAAGAGCACAATGTCCTGGCCTCTGGAAAACTGGCTGGTGGCCTTGTGAAGGAACATGGGTCTTGGGGGACATTGCCATAGTAGGGTTGGATCTGGCTGTCTTCCTAACTTCTGTTCAAAGCCCCAGGTCCTTCTGGAGTTCTTCACAAATTAAGTACATGAACCTTTGGAGACTTTCCCCCTTAGAGGGACCAGTGTGTCCAGGTCCTTCACACGCTTGTCCTTTGGCTGCCCCAGCCTGCCCCCTCCCACTTTTCAGGATTCTTGCATGCAGGTGTCCTTCCTCCCAGGTGATGGGCAGTTTTACACAACCGCGATTCTGACACCCTTGCCTTCCTATTTTTCCCACCTCAGCCGACTTAATCCTGATTTGTTAGTCTGTAGCCTCCGCTCAGCCTTGGGGTATGAACTTCTCCACCAAGTTCATGGCTACAGTTCTCTGTCTCTCTCTGGCTATAGGCTTGAGAGACTCCCTGACCTGAGCTCTGGAAAGTTCTGCTCGATACAACCCTCTGCACATGTGCTTCTCCCTGCATCCCTGGGTGGGACTTCAAAGAGTCTTGGCCAACCCTGTGCCCTAAGTCCCACCATCACTGTCATATTCCCCTCCTTCCCCAACACGTGGGACATGTCTACCTTCCCAGTCCAATCTTTCCCAGTTCTTCCCATTGCACATGTGACCTGGCTTTTATCTCTTACCTCTCATCACCCATCTAATGTGGCACCGGGGCCCATGTCCTTAGGCATGCACGAGCCTCTACCCTCTCCTTAAGACTGTGCTCTGGGCAGACCCGGAGCACGTCTGCTGTGTGCTCTGAATCCTCAGACCTACTCACTGGGGTGACAGGTGGAGCAAGCAGCCTCTGCCTCAGGGGCCACTTTGGGACTAGACTGAACCTCTCCTAGAAAACTTGAGCAGGAGGCCAGAAGCAGAGATTTCTGGACAGGGCAGGCTTCCACTTTCACTGAAATCAAGCCCAGGGAGGGAAGGAAGGTGGAGCCTGTGGAGAATAGGACTCTTACCAAGCAGAAGGTGGAACATGAAACAGGTTCCTGGTAGCAGCCCCACCTGTGCTGACATACAAGTCCAGTTTGGAGGGGAAACCAGGTCAGAGGGGCCTATGTTGACATTTCCCAGCTTGAGAATCAGGCTTGTGTACCCTTTACCTTTGAAGTTCCCAGGGTGGAGGACTTTGTAGCCATTATCAGTGTGGGTCTTAGGTAGTCTGGGTACTATCTCACTATGTTCATGGAATGGCCTGAGGTCGGGGGCTGCCTCTGAAGTCTGGGCATTCAGCCAGAGGGAACCCCATTTCTCTATAAAGGCTGTAAGGATGGGCACTGGCTGGAGTGGTGGCCACCCATGCTCCAGGATGAGGTGCCTCGTGGTGCTCCTTGCAGTCCTTGCTTTTTCCCAGGGCAGCAATGTTACCAGGTGAATATCAGACCCTGTGGAGGGCATCCTAGGCATTCTCTGGGTAGTGTGCCCCTGGACTTCCAGCTGTTTGTTGCTCTTGGGAGTCTTGGGGGAGAGTGCTGTTGGCTCTAGGATAGTCCCTTCTTGAGGGTCTTGCCTTTGCATGTTTCCTTCAATGTGTCCCTTAGGATGAGGAGTCGGATGGGCAACCCTGGGAGATGAGGGCATAGCTTCTAGAGTCAAATTGTCTAGCATTTCATCTCCTGCTGTCACTACCTGGATTCTCTGTGCCTCAGTTTCTTCATCTGTTTTAAAATTAAATAGTACTGTCCATCTAATAGGGCTATTATGAGGATTATATGAGCTAATATTTTTAAATGCTTAACTAGTGTCTGACACACTGTAAAAGCTATATGCATACTCATTAAACAAAACCAAGTTCTCTGCCTACGAAGTCCTCTGAGGGTGAAGTTTAAGTTCAGGTTTCCTTCAAAAATAATAGCTGAGAGCTGGGGCTATAGCTCAGTTGGCAGAGTGCTTGCCTTGTATGCACAAGGCCCTGGGTTCAATCTCCAGCACCAGCACCACCAACACCAACAAAATAACAGCTGATATTTATTGAGCTGTTAGCTATGAGCTGCCAGGCACTTTACCTTCACCTATAGCATTACTAATCGTCATGCTTAGCTAGGAACTGCTGTTCAGGAAGGAAGAATCCTTGAGCTGCCCAAGACCATGTAGCTAGTAATGGAGGAGCAAGAGGTTGGCCCCAGGTGGCCTGCACCTTGGCTGTGACATCACACTACCTGCTTGGATTTGAGTCCTGCTTCAATCTGAGTCCTGTTGAAGCCTGAGCACAGGGAAGCCTGAGTCCCTCCTTGGGGGAAGCTGGATGCTGAAAAGGAATCAGGGTGCCTAATCAGGGTGCTTTCAACCAATCAGTGCTCTTTGCAGTAGTTCTAAAAATGAAGTCCCTGGTCCCTGGGGTGCTGGTAGTTCCCAACCCCGCAGCCAGAGACAGAGCTAGAGCTGGGGACTGCCTGGTGACTGGAGCCTCCAGAAAATGTTGCCATCCTGGTTCAGCACCAGGAGGTGTGCTGCCTTCTGGCTGCTAACTTCTCTCTTGGAGAAAAAGCTCTCTGAGGCTTGAGCTGGTATAGGTCAGCTCAGCAGAGGCTCAGCTTCTCACTGGGGGAGTCATCAGGCATTTAGCAATTAAATCCAGAGCCAAGCAGAAAGCATTCTGAGGCCTGGACATGGGGACATAGGAAAGGTACCTGTGGGGCTGGTCTCAGGAGCTTAGTCCAGCCCCATTCCTTGTAAAATAAATCTTTTTCCATCATCTGAGACAAAAGCTGAGAAACACCTTGTGGACCTTTCATTTCTAAGTCAGGTCCTAGCAGCAGTCAGGTCTGAGAGCTCAGAGTGAGGGCCCCAGAGGAGAGGCTGTCATTCACCCATCCATATGGGTGCATCCATGTGGTGACTTGGGATATGAACAACCTGAGAAAATCCATTCGCTTGTGAGTCTGAAGAATCTCTGAGGATAAATCTTGGAGGGCTTTGAGGAGCCACCACAGTGAATCTTAGAAGGTTTGGGGAAGCCACCAAGGTGAAGCTTTCTCATAGTTGCAATGTGCAATGTTAGGAGTTTTGTGTAGCTCTCAAGAAAGCCCGTTGTTTGAAGTTACTGTTAGGCAGACAGGTTGTGGTTGTCTAGCAGGAGAGTTTCTCTATTCCCATGAGCTATGTGCCTGGGATCAAGGTCAAGGCTGACAAGACTCTAGCACAGAGCCTCCTCTTGGAGAGCATTACCACAGCTGCCAGAATTCCCGCACCTTTGCACAGAAAATTTCCCAGGCACCAGGTATGCCACAGCCATGAGGTCATCAGAGACCCCAATCTCAGACACGGCTCTCCCATTCTCTATCCCCGCTCTCCACAGTGTGGGGGTAGTTTACGGAGTCCAGAGCTTCCCTCATCATGAATTTTCTCCACCTCCTCAGGATCCCTCTGCACAAAGGGAAACCACTGAGGGGCATCCTGCAGGATCTTGGGCTTCTGCAGGACTTTCTGAAGGCACACCAGTATGAGTTCATCAGGAAGAACTCCAACGTTGGGAAAGTGGCCCAGGAACCACTGGCCAACTACCTAGATGTGAGTGACTCATCCCAGGCACGAATTGTCGAGCCCCAGTCCTGCCTCCCTAGGACTTTTCTTCTTTCAGGAACTGTGGAACCCGTGGGTGTAAAGGCCATCTTCCTGTCCTCAATAGCTCCACAGTGGGCCACCAACCTGGCATAGAAAACACTCTGGACTTTACGGCTCCAATGCCCTGGCCAGAAGGGTCTAAGCTCAGATGACCTTCATCATACAACATCCCTCTAGAGCTCATGATCTGTCCCTGATCTGACCTCAGGCTTGCCCTGCCAGCCCAGGAAGCCATGTCTTAGTCTGGACTCAGCAGGAATGGGGACAGCTGGTGCAGTTGGTGCCCATTTAAGAATTGGCTGCCCAGGACATGGGCTCCATTTTCCTTTCCTTCCCATCCAGGACCCAGCCGTAAATATCCTTGTGCCCTCTTCTGTTTTGAAGCCTGTATCTCACTCATTAGTCACTCTTGGCAGTAAACAACCAGGCTTTTCCTCTTCTGTGCTCTCATTTCCATATCTAGGTCATTTTCACCTTTCCCCACCCCCAGCCTTGGCTCTAAAATGTGGGGAAGGCTGGCAAGGTCAGGAGAGACTGGGTAGCATGGCTTAGGGCTCAGGGCATGTAGCTGATGCCCCACCTCTGTGTCCAGCTTCTTCTTGCCTTGGCTGGAGTTGCCCTGTCCCCCTCCCAGGCAGGATTTCAGTTCTGATCTGAGGTCTGCTTCTGAGGCTGATGCAGCAGTGCTAGTAGGGGTGGTGGGAGAACCAGGCCACTAGTGGTTGGGGGTGGCAGCACATGTGGTGGCTTGAGATGTAGAACCCTTCCTTCTGTTTCCTCTTTCTTGACCTCCCAGGTCAAGAAAATCATCCTTGTAGAATCCTTGTAGAATCATCCTTCTGTTTCCTCTTCCTTGACCTCCCAGGTCTCTGAGCAGAAAGCACAAGGCCTATTAACCTGAACATGCTTCCTGCCCCGCATTGACCCTTCCCTCCCTCACTGTCCCCTGCCTCTGATCCGGAGCTGTCTGTCCTCAGAGTCAGTACTTTGGAAAGATCTACATTGGGACCCCACCCCAGGAGTTCACTGTGGTGTTTGACACAGGCTCTTCAGACCTCTGGGTGCCCTCTGTCTACTGCAACAGTGAAGCCTGCAGTAAGTGACCTTCCTGCTCTGCCCCACCCCGTGCTCAGATCCACCCAGTGATCAGGATGGCAGGGAGTGGTGGCCCAGGGTGGAGAGCAAACTTGACATTTCCAGTCTTCCAGTTAAATCCCATCTCCTTGCTCAGTCCTGCCAGCTGGCCACAGACTGGGAATGTTTGAAAATCATGGGTCTGATATGTACTAGCACCAGCTGGAAATTAATTAGGGAACCTAATTTGTTTTTGTTTTGTCCCTACTGGGAGCCAAGGCCAGCTATTTATCTTGCTGGGTCCTCCACTTTCCTTCCTAAAAAATGGAGCTATGACATGCCAGGGTGACAGGAGAATACTGAGAGGGTCTGTTACCAATGACAGAGCAAACATTTATGTATGTTAGGCACTTTCTTCCCAGCAGTCCTGTGAGGTGGGTGCTCTTTTTATCTCCATTTCACAGATGAGGAAACCAAGGTTTGGAAAGGAATAGGGGCGTGGCTAAGATTACTCAGCTGGTACAAGTAAAATGTCCAGGGGAACCACAGAGATGGGCTTTCTTTCTTTTTTGTTTGGAAGCTACACAGGCAGCACTGGGACCAGAGCTAGGTCATGCAGCAAAGAAATATTTTCTTTACTAAGCTGTGGGAACAAGACTATAGAAAGAAGCAGCTGCTCATTTTTAAAAGAGATAAAGGCCAGTACTGACACTGTATTCTTATAGGAATATGGCAAGGGGTCAGCCCTGGCTGGCACTGTCAAGTGGCAAAAAGATCCTGAGAACCCCACTAACCCTGGGTCTGTGTTCCAGAAAACCACCACCGCTTTGACCCGACCAAGTCCTCCACCTTCCGGAACCTGAGCAAGCCTCTGTCTGTCCAGTATGCCACGGGCATTGTGCTGGGCTTTCTGAGCTATGACACTGTCACTGTAAGTGGGCTGTGGGTGGCTGGTGTTCCCTTTGACTTTTCCAGTAGCCGCTTTCCCACCCAGACACCTTGACTCAGGTGGGCTGCACCTGCCTTGGCGCCAAGGAGACTTTCGTGTGCTGCTCACCTGGGAGGCTCAGTGTTGAGGGTTCTGAGAGGGATTTTAGCTTCCAGCCAGCTGTGGGGTATCCCCTTTTGTCCCTCCTCTCCTTCCCGCATCAGCCCTCAGAGCCCCACCCAAGAGCCTTCCCCAGGTCCAGGTTTCCACCTCCCCAGTCTTTGTTCAAGTGTCCTCAACAGGGTTGAGCATCCTGAGCTTATGCCCCCTACGCCACAGTCCATTATATCCCATGTACACCCTTGTTATGGCTGGACCACCTCTGCCACCCTCTCCTCTCAGCCTATGACATACTTTCTCCAAATCTCTTCTTACATCTTTACTGTATGTCACTTTACCAATGGCGTCTATCTCACCATTGTATAAAGTGACACACTGCCTGTTGCCCTAACCTGATTCATTTTTCCTCAGAGAGCTCATTGCCATCTAACATGTTCTATATTACATTTTTTTTTTGGTACCAAGGATTGAACACAGGGGCACTTAACCACTGAGCCACATCCCTATCCCTTTTAAAAAAAAAAAAAATTCTATTTTGAGACAGGGTCTTGCTAAGTTACTTAGGGTCCTGCCAAGTTGCCGAGGCTGACTTTGAATTCAGGATCCTCCTGCCTCAGCCTCCTGAGCCCCTGGGATTACAGGGCACACCACTTCTATTACTTCTTTTAAAAATGTATCGTCTGTCTCTCCCACTGGAATGTGAGTTCCCCCAGGGCAGGTACTTTTTTTGTCCATTGCTACCTCCTCAGGGACCTGGCACATTGGAGATTCTCAATGACTGTTTATTGACTGAAAAGAATTAATTGGTTTAGAATGGTTATTGAATTATTTTTGGAATTGAAGTGGTGAACAAGAGGGATAGAGGGCCTGCCCCCTCATGCTTACAGTCCAGTGGGGGAGACAAGGGACACTTAAGTCAGATGACTGAACAGTGCTGAATGACATGAAGAGAATGAAACTGGAAAGTAAGAAAAGAGAGCTTGGGGATTGGGGATGGAGATCTGGAGGACATGGTGGCCTGTGTAGGCTAGAACCCAAATGATGCAGTTCCAGAGGCTGGGACAAGAAGATCCAGGGAAACATTGCAGCCGAGGGAGCAGCAAGTTCAAACCCTGGGAGGGGTGGATGGGAGCTCTGAGGAAGAGGAGAACCAGAGTGGGTGATCAGAGTGAGCTCGGGGCTAGGGAGGTGAGATGATGTGCAAGGAGCAGGACCAGAGCATGAGGGGATCCCAGAATGGAGGTTTCATGCTGAGCTTTATTAGATGGACACTTGTAGCAAAGGTGGCATGACCTGACTTCCATTTTTAAAGACGGCTTTGGCTGCCTCTTATGGAGGGAGGATTATAAGGGGTCAGAGTGGAGGCAGAAGACCTAGTCTCAGCCATTGTCCAAGCTAGTGACAGTGATGGCTCAGGGTAGGCTAGTGGACGCATTGGCTGTTCAGAGAATGAGCAAATTAAGAGGATAGTTTGGAGTTAATGCTTCCTCAGCATAATACCATTAAATGTTCAGTAAGTGAATCCAGGGATTGCATAACAAACGTTCAGCCTTAGTGCCATTAGCCTGAGTGCTATCTTGAGGAGATGGTGGTGTTGTTCCATTTGTCAGATAAAGGGAATGAGGCTCAGGAAGGTACTTGCTCAAGGTCATGACAGAATAGGGACCCACCCTGGGTCTTGGACTGCAAGATGCCTCATGTTCTTCCTTTGCATGGTGGTTATTTCCACAGCTCTTCCTGGGAGATGAGTGCCCAGGCACAGCTGACAGGGGGCTGCAGGCCTACAGAGGGTCTTGGGAAGCCCTCAGCCTACCTCCTTCCTTGGGCTCATCCCCAACATTAGCAGCTGTTTTTTCACTTGGCCCTGCATCTTTTCTTCCTCGGCTTCCTGCCTCATCAGACCTCATCTTCAAAACCACAGCACAGAGTGCAGAAGGAAGAATGTTTTTCTTTTTCTTTTGATTTTCTTAAGATCAAATAACTACCTGGCTTATAAGAAGGAAGGAGGGCCAGTGAGACTGAAACCTTGACACTAGCTTGTGATCCAGAATTGGCTGCCCCCATCCTGGGAATTTTCAGTCTCTGGCTTCAGAGACTCCCTGTTGGAGGTCATAATGACTTTCTTACAGGTCTCCAACATTGTGGACCCCCATCAGACGATGGGCCTGAGCACTCAGGAACCTGGCGACATCTTCACCTACTCTGAGTTCGATGGGATTCTGGGGCTGGCCTATCCCGCCCTCGCCTCTGAAGGCTCGGTGCCCGTGTTTGATAATATGATGAACAAGCACCTGCTAGCCCAAGACTTGTTCTCTGTTTACATGAGCAGGTATGAGCTGTGCCCGGCTGGGGCCTGACCAACCACCTGGTAAGAGCTGTCTTCTGAAGCCAATGTCCACACTGGCAGTCACCATCACCCAAGCAAGCCCTCTCCTGGTTTCCTGATCCATCCAACCTCTTGTCCAAAGGCCCCGAATAGAGTCATTTACACAGTCAGATTTCACTAGGTCAAAGGGAACTTTGAGTGGCTTTTAGAAAACAAAGCCTGATCCCATCTCTGCCTATGACCTTTGAACTTCTTTCTTCCCAAATGATGGGGCCTCAAAAAGCATTTGTTCATGTCATCAAGTTTCACAGGCTTTGAGAGCTGACTCCTTTCACTAGGGAGGAAACAGATGTGGGGAGGGACAGTCATATGGCAACTGTGGCTGACCAGACCTGGAACCCAGGGCACCTGCTCCCAGGCCAGAGTTCCTACTCCCTGTGATGATTCAGCTCAGCTCGGCCAGGGATGAGTGGCAGCCAGAAGAGAAGGAGGTCACCTCCAGGAGAAGGGGCTGGGTGGCTGAGGCCAGGGGAACCCAGGCAAGAGATAAATTGGTGCAGTCCATTCATGTGTTCATTCATTAACTCAATACACATCTATGTGCAGTGGTTGAACCAAGAGATGGGCTCCCATCAGCCAATGAGACAAACTAGGGGAAAAGGTGCACAGTTCCACACACATTGGAATCAAACAACTATGAGAAGGTCTGCTGGGAGGTTTGAGTGTAGTCAGTGGCTTTGCCACACCTGGGAAGTCCATCCTGTTGAAGCATGTGGGGTGTGTGTGTGTGTGTGTGTGTGTGTGTCTGGGGGATGGGGCAAGCCTTGTTGAGGGGTAGGGAGAGTTATCAGGTGAGGGACAGAGGGACAGAACATGTGCACTAGGCCTGCGGTGAGAGGTCTTGATGGATTCTGGGAAGCAAAAGCAGCATGGGAAGCAGGTAAGAGTGTGAGCGTTCCTCACCACGGGTAAGACAGTGCCCGAGAAGGAACAGAGAGGATTTGGCCTTGGGTGGCAGTCTTAATCCAGAGTGTGGGATCTTGTTCAAGATCCTTCTCCTGAAAGGGACAGAACATCCTGAGTGGTGGGTGGGGGTGAGTGCAGGTACAAGAGGACAGCTGGGAACACCTGAGCAGAGCAGAGGCTGGCAGTCTTACCATGTGTGGGGTAAGACTTCCCCTCCCTCAGGGATGCTGTGCTCTGGGCTCCAGGTTCTGCCTGAGCTCAGTGGGTACTCCAATGAGAAAGGGTGCTGTGGCTGACATCAGAATGAAGCCCAGCCAGCGGGGAGGAGTGAGGGGCAGGGAAAGCTCAGCCTGGTGTCCATCGCTTCTGCCCCCCAGGGGTGGCTGGGGCATGCCTCACCAGCAGGGTGTCACTGTGCCACAGCATGCCTTGCCTTGCTTCCAGGAATGGCCAGGGGAGCATGCTCACACTGGGGGCCATCGACCCATCCTACTACACAGGCTCTCTGGACTGGGTGCCTGTCACCCTGCAGCAGTACTGGCAGTTTGCTGTGGACAGGTAGGTGAGCAGAGCCTGCCTCGGTCCCAACCAGACACTGACTCTGGGTTGAGGAGGTGGGGTCCTGGGTGTTAGGCTGCAGGGTTCTGAGAAAGACTGCAGCATGGTCACATCCATAGGATTCTGAAGTGGACATTCTGAGGCCAGTGACTTCTGTCAGTGATAACACTGCACATTTACCTGCTTTTTTTGTAAGACTAGCTGCATTGATTGAGCACGTCCTATCTGCTAAGTACAGTGCTAAGCAGTTGTATGACCCCATCTCATTTATTCCCCTCTAAAATCCTATGAGGTGGGTGCCATTATTGTCCTTATTTTAAAATTTTATTTATTTATTTTTATGGTGCTGGGGAATAAACCCAGGGCCTTGTGCATGCTAGTCAAGTGCTCTACCACTGAGCTACACCACAGCCCCCGTTATCCCCATGCCTTAAAGAGGAGGGGGTTGTTTATGTGCCTGTTTTACAGATGAGAAGCCTGAATTCACAAAAACTGGGCAGCTTGCCTGAGTGATGCTAATAAACAGCAGAGAGAAAACTTGAAGCAAGATCTTTAGGCAGCTAGTACAGTCCTCATTCCATCCCTTAATGCACTGGAATTGGTTGTTTTATTGACATTTCTGACCCACAGAAGGTGGGCAGTCCTCAATTTGACCACTGAATTGGGAGAAAACAGTTTCAGGTGTTTCTTCTGAGCTCAGGAAGGTTTAGGGACTCTAGGAAAGGGCTGAAAGGAAGGGGTCCAGGGGGGTTGGGGCTCCTCTCCCTGCCTCTGGAGTCTGGCAGGCAGGTAGGAAGGACCCCAGGAGGGAGGGCTGGAAGAAGGACATGCCCCAGGATCTTCCTGTTTACCCTCCTAGGATCACTGTCAATGGTGTGGTGGTGGCCTGTAATGGTGGCTGCCAGGCCATTCTGGACACAGGCACTTCCCTGCTGGCAGGGCCTACTCATGACATTCTCAAGATCCAGCAGGCCATTGGAGCCACAAAGGACCAGTATGGCCAGGTAAGGTCAGGCCCTCATCTCACCTCCCAAGGCCTCCTGAAATAGGGGTACCTTTCACAGGAAATGATAAAAGGAAGTGGTGAGGGAGCCCAGGTCCCCACAGTGGGTAGGTGGGGGGGATCCTGGAAACCTTGGCAATGGCCTTTGGGCTCTAGACCATCCTTGGTCCCCATTCTAGTGGGGAGCCCTCAGCTGTGGCAGCTGTGATCTGGTTCCTGGTGCTCTGGGAGGCTGTGCTTTCCTGCTGTTGACATTTGCTGGGTCCCTTTTATCCCCAGCCACCAGTGTATCCCTCTCCCTCTCTGCTGGTCAAGAGCTCTCAGTGTCCTCATGCACTCTGGCTGGGCCTACAGGGAAAGACACAGAGGCAAGCCCCTCTTTGTCCCAAGTTGGAGTCTGTCCCTGGGTTGCTGACAGTTGGTCCCCTAAGTGTGACTCTTTGAGGACCATGTCGTGGGACCAGGGTCTCATCCTGAGAGCCTCCTGATGGTCCTCTGAGAAGACAGGGCCCCCTCTCCACCTTGTGCCTCACATGGTGCCAAGGAAGGTGTTCTGTGCTGTTAGCATGGGTGCCTCAGTCAGGTAACAACCTTCTCTCTTCCCTTGATTCTTTAGTTTAACATCAACTGCTGGAGCCTGAGCAGCAAGCCCACTGTTGTCTTTGAGATCCATGGAAGAAAGTATTCACTGCCACCCGTAGCATATACCATCCAGGTATGGGTCTGGACAGGATGCCCTGGCTCCCCTTAAAACACGTCCCCCCTCCTCTTCCTCCTCCTCTTCCTCTTCTCTCCTCCCTTTGGGCTCTGGCCTTGGTGATAGGAAGTAACATGGGCCATATGGAGAATCCAGGCCTGCTGGATCTTGAGTAGCCCCTTTTAAGTGGGGCCATGCATCCTTGGGCCTCATCTGTGGCCACTACAGCCTCCAATGGGAGAAATGGGGAACAGGAAAGACAGAGTACTGGGGCTTGAGGGGAGGGTAGATGGAACAAGTGTCGATGGGAGCCTCCACCCACTGCTCAAGCCTCTAAGCCCTAAGGACCTCAGGCTCTAACCAGAGTTTCTTTAGGTAGCCTGGACTTTTTGAGCCTTTTTGAGGACTGCTGGCCTCAGCTTTGATCTGATCAAAAGTGCCCCAAACTAGTGTCCCAAACTAGTGAGGCAGCTGCCCCAGGCCCCCAGGCCAGCTCTGACTGATCACCAGGATAGTGGGTCCTGAGAGCCAGAGGGCAGGGGGCTAGAGGGAACAGGTAGGGGATATGGGGCCCAGTGCAGGATACTGGGGCTCAGAGCTGCAGGATTCCACCAGATCATCCTGGATGAAGTCCCTACAGTTTTTGAATCTTGATGTTTTCATCTGTTGAGTGAGGTGAATCTGATAGTTGTTTACTTGTCTGGGAAGATGATTTTGAGGATGAAATGAAATAATACAGAGTAATTGTGGGGGAGGGGGCAGACAAACCTCTCTCATGAGGCACTGAAAATGGTGCTGGAACCAGCTTCATCTCAGTCCTGTCTTTCCCAGGACCAAGGCTTCTGCTACAGTGGCTTCCAGGGGAGCAATCATTCCCCTCTGTGGGTCCTGGGGACTGTCTTCATCCGGGAGTATTACAGTGTGTTTGACAGAACCAATAACCGCGTGGGACTGGCCAAGGCTGTCTGATTGCACACTGACCACAGACCACATTTTCCCCAAACACATGCATGCACAAATACATGTATACGCACATGGATGTGTGCATGCACACATGAATGTGGATCAGGCCTTCTCACAGATGGTTCCCAATAAACACTTTCTTGCAAAGCCTGCTTTCCCTTATTCTCATTGGGGCTGACACTGCACTGGTGTAGGGGTGAGTTTGTGACTTCCATGTAGTATGTGGGCAGGGCTGGGGCCATGTGTGTCGGGAGGGCTAAGGACACAGTTGGTGGGTGGAGACTTCCAGGAAGAGAATGGCTATTTCAAGCTCAGATCAGGGAACACCAGTTATGTCATCTTGCCTACCTGCCCTCCTGCTCTAGATGTTTCTGATAAAAGGGTACCAGAGGATTAGAGGCAAGAGATTGGTGGTGGGGCTGAGTAGAGAACACTTGGCCCATGCAGAGAAAGGCCACAGGTCCATTAGGAGAAGGGTCTCACTGCTGTTGAAAAAGATGGATGGGGTGACAGGCAGATTGTCTGGTCTTGAGGTTTCCATTTGCCCTGGATGGATGAACGGCAGTTCAGCATCCTGTCCTTAGTCGCTCAAAAGCAACTGCCAGTGCTGAGAGCAGCTCCATTTCTGAGGGCAGACTCCTGCGAACCTGGCTCTCAGTGGCTGATGGTCAAGGCCAGATGTCGGGGTTCAGGTTCCCAGGCAGGACTGTGATTGTCAAACAGACAGAACACCCAAGCTTGCAGAGCTTGCACATTCTTCCTGGGAGGGCTGGGCAGGGGATCCAGAATCACAGGACCAGAACAAAGGATGCAGGTGAGTACTGTTATGCTCTGCTGAGGCCCTCGGCTGCCTCGGTGGGCAGGAAGACGTGCTTCTCGTGGAGATCCCAGGCTTGGAGTCAGCTTGGCCGACTCTGGAAAGTCCTCTGCTGAGGGCCACACACGTTTGCTTCCATGGCCTCCCCCTTCTTTCTTTGCACCTTCTTTTGACAATCTTTCCCCTCTCATGGGACAGCAAATTGATCAGGCTTCTGTTTTCTAAAACAGAGCCAGCCTGTCCCCTCCCTCTTCCTCCCCAAATTGGAATTGAAGTTGCATCTGCATAGTTGGTTAACTCACAGAAGGCCTTGGAAAAGGTGAGGCCACTTTGTTATCTAGTCCTTGTCCCCACCCTGTCCTGACCATGGGCTGGCTCTGCAAACAGGAGAGGTGAGGTGGGCAGCCAGTCCCAATGGGTAGGAAGCTGCAGGTTTGGGGGTGGCCTTGCTTTACAGAACAGACTGTGAGGTGGGATCTGAAGAGGAGGAGTCTGGCTGCCTGATTCTTTGTCCCAGTGGGAGGTGAGATGGGATGCTATTGACAAGCCCACCTGGGAGCATATCCTGGGCTCTTTCCCAGCTGCACCCAAACACAAACAAGATGAGTGGAGGTGCCACCCACCCACAGGGCTTGTGTGGGTCTGTGGAACAGCTCTGGCCGCTGGCAGGGAAGGGGCAGGGCTGGGCTGTGTAGGGTGAGATGGAGGAGGGTGAGCTGAGGAATTTGGGGTGGCTTGGGGTAGAGGCCATAGGAGAACATCCAGGACTTCAAGGGTGGGGTCCTGTGCCCACCTTCGGCAGGCCTTGTTTGAGCCTCGGGAACTAGGGACGCAGGTGTGGTGCTGCGGAGGCAGTTTGGGTTACTTCTCTAAGCCTCACTTTTCTTGTCTAGGACCAATATTGTGTATTTGCCAAGAGTGAGACAGAATTGGACCACTTTCATTATCTGTAGTCTTCCTACAGATTAAAACACACACACACAAACACAATGCCAAACGAGCTTACAACAATTGTGCTATATATTTCAATGGCTTGCATTTCACTATTGTATTTTAAACTCCCAAACTTCAATTGGAGATAATTAAGAAAGTCTGAACATGCTGATACTCATAAATGTGTGGCTTGGATTACATGGCTCTGTCTCATCTGGACCACCTGGCTTTGGTGCCAGTCTCTGTCATGAGCAGGCCCAGAGGGTAAAGAGAGTCAGGTGTGTCTATCATCTGCCTCCTGGGGCTCCCTGGATGTGGGCAGTGCAGTACCCCTGTGGCCTCAATTCTGCACACAGCTGCCTGGAACTTTCTTCACATGCCAACTCTGTCTGGCTTTTAATCATCCTTCAGACCTCAAATCAGGCCTCATTTCTTCAGGATGCTCCTACCAGGCTGCTGTTTCTTGTTTATTTCCCTGTCTCCCTCACAGATTGTAGGCTCCCGAGGCCTGGGGGACCTAACTCATGGAATTCCCCAGTGAGCCACTCAATCAGCGAGACCTTTAAGAGTCACACTGCTCTCTTGGTGTCTGTGACTTCCGATATTGGCTCCCTGCCCTTGCTTGACACTCCCCATTCCTTTGCTGTCCCTGTGGACTCTCTTTGTGCCTGTTGGGAGGATTCTGAAGGGAGAGGAGGTAGACTAGCTGCCTTCAGGTTGTTGGGATCTGCAAAGCCTCCTCCACCCCTGGTGGGGGAGAGGGCTGTGCAGCCAGGCCCAACTCTGGGGCCTCTCTGCCAGCTACAAAGGAAGAGACCTAGGAAGGGGCCAGGGGGACATCAGCACATCTATATCAAGGGAGGAGCTGTGAGGATGGAGGAAGCCCTTTGCCGTACTAGGCTGGCTTCCTAGGCCCAGGCAGGGAGAGGGCAGCAGAGGCAACCTGGGTAGCCATTAGCTGCCACTATCTTTTTGCCATGGTGGCACCTAAACGCTCTGCAGCTTGCCTCTGAATCTTTTCCTGCTGTCTCTTTTGCCTTCTTATTCTTCAGGCATCTTAAATGTCACTTCCTCTAAGATGACAGCCCCACTCCTCTGCCTCCTGATTGCTCACCAATGCTCTTTACAACAGCGTTGTGAAGAGTCTGGTCTTGGTGATTAGCTGACACATCCGTCTCCCTCTGAGATGCAGATGACAGGTGCAGATGACAGCCCCTGTGTCCGTCTTTCCTTTCTGAATCCTCAGCGTCCAGATGAGTACTTAGCACCCCATGGAGGCTCAGCTAGTGCCCCAGGGTGGCTTGTGCCTTGTGATGAGAGAGGGCACATCTTCGACCCAGCGGCATGGATAATGAGTGCCAAGATGCGCAAGTTCGCAAAGACACGGGCGTAGGGGCCCACGCACGCGCACACACACACGCATGCCCACATGCACCCACATCCTGCCCGAGTGGGCCGGCAAAGGCTTCAGTCCCAGAGCCCTATTCCTAGCCCCGGTCCCTTCCCTGTCACTCAACTCCCTGCCAGTTCTCATGCTAATGAAAGGAAGCAGCTGGCCTGAGAGAAGCTTGGAAAGGAAGTCTTTGAAATGGAAATGTTATGACAAAATGATGGATTGTTTTCCCGGAGCTGTGCAGTTTGTTTCTTCCTTGTGGCAGAAGGGAGAATATAATTGAGACAGGAGTGGCACTGGCTGCCCTTTGTCAGGATGGTGACAAATGCCATTAAACCTATATCCAGAGCAGGAAGCAGGCCACAGGAATGGAGGTGAGGGGAAGGCCCGTGTGGGCAGACGGGTAGAGCCCAGCTATTGTCTAGTAGTCCTACTCAGAGCTGGGCCTGACTGGCCAGTGTGCAGCAGCTGCCCAGAGAAGGCAGAGGCTGCTGAGGCTGTGGGGAGCATCTGGACTATTCTGTCCTGCAGCTCAACGCTGAGCCTTCTGCTGTCCCCTTAGCCTGCTCTGCCCCTTCCAATCTTTTCTAAACTGTGAATTGCTCCTCATCCTTTGGGCCAGCTTAAATGTCACCTCCTCTGAGAATACACCCAGGGCATCTAAACCCCCACCCCCAAACCACAGGAATACTCACTGATTGACCTCTAACTCCTCCATTTACTTGGAGCTCATTGGAATAGTCACCTGCTGCACACCTATTGTGTATGATACACGGCTCTAGGCACTGCGTCCATCAGTAAACACAGGCAAATCCTCCACCCTCCTGGAACTTACATTCTGGGGGGACCCAGAAAAATGGAGATAATGAATGCATTCATATGATTATAAGCTTCATGAGTTTAGAGGAGCTGAGGAATAGGGTTGGGAATCCTGAGCTTTAAAATGAGATGAGGAAGTAAGCTTAGGAGAAGTAGACATTGAGGCAAAGATGTGACAGAGGGCTCAGCCGTGCATACATGGGGGAGGCCTGTGCGTGAAGATTCAACAGTGGTGCAGAATGAGGAGTTAGCAGCATAAATATGTATGCACTACTTTTTGCTTTTCATGCTTAACTTTCTAATGAAATGTGACTCACATCTCAATCATTTTGTATCTTTCATAGCACTTAGTGTTTGGCACAGAGTCATTGTTCAGCAGATATATGCTGAATGAATAAAACTGCAGCCTGTCCACCAAACCTCCAAACCAGGGCGAGGGCTGCCCAGGAATCAATGCTGGTCCTGGAGCGCCCTCTAGTGACCAGATCCTAAGTGCCAGGTCTGGACACCTTGTTTATGTCCTGCAACATTTCCTCCTCTTCACTTCAGGTGACCTTGGGGGATGTGGCTAATCAAGCTACAGAATTGACTGTCCCCCACGTGCAGGACACAGTGGCATCTTCTGAGGGAGGCACACAGCCACAGGAGGTGGTCTGTGTCTCAGCCCCTCACTCTGGACATCTCTCCAGAGGCCTCCCTCTCTGATCATTCTGAATCATCTCTAATATTGGAGCTGCATGTTGAGCTAGAGCTGGCCAGGTGAGGGTGCACCTGCTGTGTGTGCCTCAGGGGCTGGGGCACAACATTAGCTTTCCAGGTCAGCATGATGGCCTGTCATTCCATGGTAGTTCCAGCAGCTAGAATCCTGGCCGCTGGCCACTGTGGAGATTCTGGGATAGCACTGGACTGGGGCTGGATACTATGCAGTCAAACTTGTCCCCCTATTGTGCTTCCTTGTAGGATGGCTGCTGGCCCCAGCAATCTCTTCTGAGCTGGTGGCCTTCCCTCCCTCAAAGCCAAGGCTGAAGCTTCATCCCTCCTGCTGAGCCTCCCCCGACCTTTTGTCCTTGCCCTCTCCCTCTGGCCCCAACCATGAAACCTGAGAGTCCGTTTCTTTCCCAAGACTTCATTTAGCATTGAGATCAGAATAACTGTGTCCTTGGAGCTTTATTTTTAGGGCTTTCGATGGGGAGCTGGAGCTCTGAGATGGGCCTGAGTGTGTCAGGGAGTGTCCTAGGTGAATGGGGACCAGCCATACTGCCTGCAGCTTTGAACTGGTGCTTGGAGCACCAAATTCCTACCACATCTCCTGATGTGGGATCCTGTTCCATAGGGTGCTATTCTGGTGTGGAGCATCACTCACATACAATGACGTGGATTGTGGGCACCTGTCTGTCTCCCTACCTGGGCTTGTGTCAGTGTCCCTAGATCTCCCTGAGTCCACTGGTAGCCACTTTCTTGGCTTCAGCTTCTGAGGCAGTGGGGCAGATGGGTCCCAGGTAAAGGATACTTTGGCCTCAGTTCCAGCATGTGGACATGAGCTCCTGTGGGTGTGGATGTCAACCAAAGAGTAGAGGATCCCCAGTTGCTTTTCTGAGTCCACACAAATCCTGGAAGTCCCAGACACAGGCCAGTGAGGGAGAGGATGGATTGGGAATCAGAATTTTCCAAAATTGTCCTCTGTTGGAGAGTCAGATGGCCTGCTCAGAAGGTGCTATGGGGGTAGTCTCATGGCTGGGTGGCAGCTTGGCTATAGATTTGGACCAGACTTTGAAGATTTGTTGGACCCAAGAGGGAGAGAAAGGACTTTCTGCAGCCCATAAAGTGCTGCTTGGCAAAGGCCAGGAGCTCCTGGGCATGCATTTCTCAGATTTCTTTCTGTCCTCTGACCACTGATTCCTGCATCCTTGGAAGTGCTCACCTGGAATGGCAGCCGAGGAGGGGAGAGCCCCGTCTCCATCACGTCTGTCAGCACCCCACTACCCTGCCACCCAGCAATCTTTACCCACCCAGCTTCTAAAAGCAGCTTCTCTGGGGCTGAAGCTGCCCTGGCTGGCTTGGGAATACTCCTGAGGCTCAGGGTCAGACCCTGAGGGGTACAGGTACAGGTGAGAGCTGAAAGTCTTCTTTAGTAGGGTCAGAACCCTGCTGCACTGGAGGTGCCTAAGCTAGGAAGATGAAAAGAATGACACCAGGTACTGTCATCGTTCTCATATAGCTGGCAGCCTTGGGCCTGAGGTCTGGGGGATGAGTATCCCTGGCCTTGTCAAGGTGAACTCTCTCTGTTGCAACTCTTTCCTGGGCATCACTAGCATTAGGTATAAAAGCCACAATGGCTAGGGAAACACTCTCTTCATCCTTACTCAGCTTTATGGGGGTGCATAGTCAGATTTCTATCACTGCAAAAATATATGTAAGAAAATCTACTTCTAAGGAGGAAAGGTGATTTTGGCTCACAGTGTGAGAGTTTTCAGTCCATGGTCAGTTGGCGTTGATGTTTTTGGGTCTGTGGCGAAGCACAGCATTGTGCCATGGAGTTCATGGCAGAGCAAAGATGACCAGGAAGTGAAAAGAGAGAGACAGGAAGGGGTGGGGTCCCAATATCTCCTCAAGGACACCACCTCAACGACCCAACTTCTCTCACTAGGACCCACCTAAAGGTTCTACCACTTCCCAATGGTGCCACAGGCTGGGGACCAAGCCTTCACACATGGAACTTTGAGGACATTCCAGATCCAAGCTGCAGCACAGGGTGAGAGCTATCCAACATTTCTTCCTGGTGAGATGTGCTGGGAGACACCGTGTTTTAGATTTAGATTTTAAGTGTTCTGTCCCATTATTCTCTCAATTGGTTGCAATGCCCTAGAAAAACGATAATTCTGAAATCAAATTCCATCTGCCAGACTGTTACTTATGCCAATGAGCATCACAAAAATCTTTGTCAGGCCCGGTGTCCCAGTTCTTGGTCTAGAGGTGTGGTTCCTATTCAGCCTGAGATTCTGAGCCTGGCTGTGGTGCAGGGGTTTGAATGGAGGGAAGCAGGAGAGCAGCTGTGGTCTGGCCTCTGGAAACCCCAAGCTTGTGCTCCATTTGCTAATGAAAGCCTGTCCCTCCCTGGGTCACGTAGGGCCTGTGACCAGCTCTCCTGTCTGCTACTCCAAGTGGGCCACCTGGACTTCACCAGACTCCCAGATGACAAAACGTGACCTCTACCATCTTAATAGGAACCACTGTAGAACCTGGGAGCTAAAGCCAGCTGCATCCAAGAGCCATGATATGAAGGGACCAGTAGGAAGGGGGTTTTATAGACTGAGTTGTGTTCCCTTCCAAATTCATATGCTAAAACTCTAACCTCCCATTTAGCTTTATTTGGAGTAGAGCCTTTAAAGAGGTAATTAAGGTTAAATGGGTTCATAAAGGTGGAACCTCATCTGATATACCTGGTGTCCCTATAAGAAGAGGAGAAGTCACCAAGGATGTATTTGTACAGAGGACACAATGAAAAGGTGACCGGTTACAAGCCAGGAAGAAGGCCTCACCAGAAACCAACCCTGCTGGCACATTGGTCTTGCATTCCAGGCTCCAGAACCATTGTCTGAGCCATAGGTCTGTGGTATTCTATGGTGGCAGACTGAGCAGACCAAAGTAGGGTGGGTGGTGCAAGCCGAGTGCACCAGGCTCCCATCCAAACCTGGATAGGAAGGTGGGGAGACATGTCAACCCCAGGATATGCCTTTAAAGCTTTTGGCAGCTGGAACTACCTTCTCAGGTTGGTTGGTGGGCAGTTGAGGATACTCCTGGCTGGACTTCTGGCCATGGTGGAGGGTGTCAGAGTGTGTGTGATGGGGAAGCTTGCAGACCTTGACTGCTTTCCTTGATGAAATAAGATCTGATCTTCCAGGTGGATAATGTTCAAAGGTTCTCTCCTTGGACAGCAGAGGTTGTACCTCCCAGGCAGAGGCTGAACCTTGCAGATACCCCTCTAATGGCTAATGGCTCCTGCTATCATTACTGCATGATCTGAGGGGTGCTACCTTTAACCCTGTAACTCTCTGACTCCAATATGAGTGCACAAATCTTACTGTCATTCTCCAATGCATGGGCTCCCAATGACTTAAAGGAAGATACACTAGAGCAACATGTCCCCAGATGGTCAGGCATAAGAGCCAAGGTGTTAACATAATTGGTCTCCTGGCTGACTTCTTTATAACAGACACCATGTGGGTTTTTAATTTTTTGGTACCAGCGATTAAACCCAGGGGTGCTCTACCACTGAACTACATCCTCAGCTGTTTTCATTTTTTAAATTTTGAGACAGGGTCTTGCTAAGTTGCTTAGGGCCTTACTAAGTTGCATAGGTTGGCCTCAAACGTGCAATCCTTCTGCCTCAGACTCCCAAGTTGCTGGAGTTATAGGCATGAGCCATTGTATGCAGCTCATCATCTGTATTAGTTTTCTATTGCTGTTGTAACAAATTATCACAAACTCAGTGGCTTAGAAAAATTTATATTTATCATCCCATTGTTCTGGAGTTTGGAAGTGTAAAATCAGTCTCAATGGGCCAAAATTCAGGCGTGAGCAGGACTGCGCACCTTATGGAGGCTCTGGGGGGAGCACCTTTTTGGTTTTTATAGGCTGCCTGCATTCTGTGGCTGTGACCCCTTCAGTCCTTTGCTCCTGCCTCTGCTTCTGCAGTGACATCTCCTGACTCTGCCCTCCTGTCTCCCTCTTGCAAATTCCTTTGTGATTCCATGGGGCACACCCATGCAAATCTCCTCATCTCAAGGTCCTCAGCTTTACCACATCTGCAAAGTCTCTTTTGTAAAGAGACTTTTTGCAAAGTGTAAGGTAAACCAGTCAAAGGATTAAGGTCCTGACATCTTTGGGGAACTATTGTTTAGACTACTCCATTTTATTGCCCTTTGTGACAAAGCTCACGTCCAGGTTCCCTCCTTGAGATCCAGATTCGAGAGATGAAGGTTCAAGTAGAGACAGGGGCTCGACCTCCATCTGCTCAACTCCCTTCTCCTTGTATGACAGACTCCAAGAACCCATTCCCTTCAGAATACACCTTGCCCTTATCCTCAGAGTGTGAACTTTCCCTGTGGCTGCTGCAGGTCAAGTTCATTAGAATTCCACCTGGTACCCCTGGCATCAGTACTCTTCCAAACTACAGCAGGATGGACTCCTTACAAAAGCTCGGAGTGCTGAGGACGAAAGCTAAGCCATCAAAGCTGGACTCTCCTCCCAGTAAAATCCCATATGCTACCCACCATGCCTCTCCATCTTTACTGAGAATTGTTTCTACAAAAGAAGGGAGAATATTTGGCTTTCAGATATTGAAGACAGGAAGAGGACTCCATTGGAATTGGGGTGAGAAGGAAAGGAACCCTCTGTAAACTCTAGAAATCATACAGTTACCCTGAAATACCAGGACTGGAACCCAAGCCCACCTTGGAGACTCACTTGCCTCCAGATGGGCAGGGAACTTCTGGTCACCAAAGCCAAGAGTCTGGAGAGGATGATGCTGTCTTGACACTGTTTTAGAGATGCTTTGTGCTCATTGTGGGTAGTAATTATATAGAACTTCTTTCACTTGGAGATGGTACTGTTCAGATGGAGAAATGAGTTGTGAAATTTAGATACATTTGAAAATGTCGAACTAGGTTCAACTCCATACCTGTGATCTTGACCTTTCCAGGCCTCATTTTCTCCATTTATTAAATTGAAACACACAGGAATTACATTCAGAGTATAGTCATAAGAAATCAATAAGATAATGAAGTGAAAGTTTTCTAATCCCAGCACTTAGGGAGGCTGAGACAGGAGAATCGTGAGTTCAAAGCCAGCCTCAGCAACAGTGAGGTGCTAAGCAACTCAATGAGACCCTGTCTCTACATAAAACACACAATAGGGCTGGGGATGTGGCTCAGTGGTTGAGTGCCCCTGAGTTTAATCTCCAGTACCAAAAAAAAAAGAAAAGAAAAGAAAAGAAAAGAAAGTTTTCTATACGAAGGAATCAGGGGTGCAATTATTATGATAAAAATGTAAGCAAGCTGGGAAGCAATCAATCCTTCAGAGGTTGAAGATGAAGAGGACAACTGCATCTCCCTACAGCTTACATCTTGGTGACAGAAAACTGGGCTGGGTGGCTTGGGGATTGACCTTGCTTGGGGAAACTTATGTTTTCATGTGGAAAGACTCACAGCTCCATTTCTTTGTGCCATGCTGTGAGCTGACCTATGGAGAGGTACATGGGACAAGGAACTGAGGGTGACTTCCAGCCAGCAGCCAGAGAAGAACTGTCTCCCTCAGTCCATGAGTTTGGAAGCTCCCCTCCTGCTCGTCAAGCCTTGAGGGGACCGTAGCACTGGCTGCATGAACTCATCTTTGTATGAACTCTTTCTTTCTTTTCTTTTTGGTACTGGGGATTGAACTCAGGGGCACTTATCCACTGAGCCACATCCCCAGCCCTATTTTGAGTTTTATTTAGAAAAAGGGTCTCACTGAGTTGCTTAGCGCCTTGCTTTTGCTGAGGCTGGCCTTGAACTGGTGATCCTCCTGCCTCAGCCTCCCGAACTGTTCAGATTACAGGTGTGTGTCACTGCACCCAGCTATATGAGCAGTCTTTTGCCTCCTCCTTTTGTTCTTTCATGCTACAAATATTTGTTAAGCATTTATTGTGCACCAGGTACTGTACTGGGGTAATAGATGTCAAAGAATACAGCATGGCCCTTGAAGGATTTCCAATGTACAGGTTTCATTCTAGGCTTTCATAGGTTGTCACCGAGCATGCCACTGCGTAAGAGGGTTAGGTCATTGTCTGCCTCTGTCCTCTCTGTACAGCACCTCTTACAGTTTGCTAAGGAATCTTTCATAGTATACCATTTAATTCATTCACTAATCTTGGAGACTTGGTGTTATTTATTGCTGCTATTAACAAATGGGGAAACTGAGGCCCACAGAGTTAAAGTAATCATTTAAGGACGTGAAGCCTCTGGGGATAAAAGAGACATGAGCTTCTCCCACAGGGTCAGCAATTCTTTTCAGCAAGCTGATGGGGAGCTAGATATGCTGTGGGGGATTAGGGTTCCTTAGAAGAGGTCTGATGTCTCCAGTGGGCCTCCCACCATACTGGTGTCCAGCCGGGCTGCCTGTTCTAGTACTAGTTCTGGACCTGGAATTCAAAGCAGTCCAGTGATCCAAAGCATCAAGAATTCATTTACAATTTAAGCAAGATACCAATGTAAAAGAGACTTCATGTCTTCCAGGGTGGCAGACTCACTTTCAGGTTCCAGCTGAGTCCTTTTTGGATATGGGCCCATTTGCCAAATACGTGCCCTGAAGCAGCAGGTGCCAAGGGAAAGGCCAAGGCACTGGGCGGGGAAGGAGAGTGAGTGTGGTGTGGATGGGGTAATGGTGGCGGGGAGTTCTTGAATTCAAGGGTCCTTTCCTGAGAGTGTGAGGCAGGAATGGAGCATCAAGAAACTCTAAAACATGATTCAAGAGTTGAATGAAAGCAGCTTCATTTTATAAATCACTAGTGGGAGCTGTTTCCAGAACCCACCTAGGTGCTCCCTTGATTGAAACCAGCAAGCTTCCTTGACAGGAGACAGGAGGGGAGGAGGCCTTTCCCTCCGGGGATTTGCAAAGCAGCTGGCACCCTTCCTGCTGCCTCTCCCTCCTCTTCTTCCCACCCACTCTACCTGTCACATCCTTCCCTCTCTCCTCACCCCATGAAGCTTGGGAGGCAGCAGTGGGGAAGCAGGAGAGGTCAAGGTTGCTGGTTGGGATCTTTTCTCCCACTCTGCATCCCAACCCCTGATGCAGTCAGAGGGGGCAGCTCTGTGGTGGAGAGCCCTCTGTGCCCGTGGCTAGTGATGGGCTCTGTGGCAGTCTAGTTGCTGAGGCAGGGAACATGATGTTGTGGGTGCCCACACAGGCTCTGGAATCAGGGCCAAGGACTGCTGCTTCTCCTAGCTGTGTGATTGTGGGTATGTGATTTAACCTCTGTGAACCAGTTTCTTCGTTTGTAAAGGAAAGATGATTTGTGTACCTCCATCTCACAGATATGTTAGAATCCTAAACCCCTATCTCAGAATCTGATCTCATTTGGAGGCAAGGTCTTTACAGAGGTGATCCAATTAAAATGAAGTCATTAGGGTGGGACCTAATCCAATATGACTGATGTCCTTATATGAAGGGGAAGTTTGTACATGTGGTAGCACATGCTTATGATCTCAGCTACCCAAGAGTCTGAGATAGGAGGATCTCAAGTTTGAGACCAGACTGGGCACTTTAACAAGACCCTGTCTCAAAATAAAAAGGGCTGGGAGTATAGCTCAGTGGTAGAGCACCCTGGGTTCAATTCCTAGTATTAAAAAAATATATATATATATATATATATGTGTGTGTGTGTGTGTGTGTGTGTGTGTGTGTGTATACATATATACACACACACATATGTATATATATTTTGGACACAGACAGACACATAAAGAGGGAAGATGACATGAAGATGTGAAGAAAGAAGATGGTCATCTGCAAGGTAAGGAAGCAACCTTGCTGGCATCTTAATCTTGGACTTGTGGCCTTCAGAACCAAGAGACAGCACATTCTGTTCATTAAGCCCCGCCTCCCTGGCCCCCAGTTTGTGGCACTTGTTATAGCATCCCTGGCAGACTAACAACATCTTCAGCAGATACAGTGCAAACATGGGTCGCTAGGAAGGACATAACTCCTAAGGCAGGGGAACCTTCTTCTGCCTTGCTCCCATCTTCAATGAGAGTGTGGTATGTAAGCTGTGCTTGGCCAGACCTCAGGGGAGGCAGCTGTGGTGTCAGGGCACGCCACCAGGAGAGATGGGCCAGTCACTAGGCTCTTTAGAATTGTTTTATCAACTTTGATGTAGGGTAAATGCCCAAAGCTTCTTGAGTGAGGTGCAGGGTTACTGTGAGGTCCCCATGAGATAAGAATGACTGTGGAATGATTGTCTAAACCCCATTGGATGAATGATAGCTAATACTATCCCAAGAGGAAACTGTGAGAATGACAGAAGTGTTTCAGGGCAGCTTGGAAGTAGACATCCTGTTTCATGGGGAAATTAGATACTGTCCTAAGGGGCTCACAGTGGTGGAAGCTCAGTGGGCATGCTCAGATATGTTGCTAGTACTACACTACCCTGAGTTCAAGTGGCAACAGGAGTCTGCTTACATTTTGAACCTTTTTCTGAAATTCCATATGTGAGGAAAACTAATAGTTAGTGCCCGTTCTATGAAAGGGGTTTTATATTTGACATCTGTGCTAGTCAGCTTTCTATACTATAACAAAATACCACAGACAACCAATTTTTAATGGGAAAATGTTTATTCTGGCTCACAGTTTTGGCAGTTTCAGGCCACGAATGATTTGCCCCATTGCTTTTGGGCCTGTGGCAGCACAGTACATCATGGTGGAAACCTACAGTGAAGGAAGCCCATTCACCTGAGATAGGAATGACTGTGGAATGATTGTCTAAACCAGGTTGGCCAGGTGAGAAAGAGAGAGAAGAGGAGACTGATGTCCCACCATCCCTTTTGAGAGCACATGCCCAGTGACCTAAAACCTCCCAGTAACCCCACTTCCTAAAATTTCCATCAACTCTCAGTAGTGCCAACCTGAGGACCAAGTTTTTAACATACGGGCCTTTGAAGGACATTTCAGATCCAAACTGTAGCAACAGTTCATTTAATTTTCTTGACAACTCCAATAGATATGAGTAATGAACCCCAACACAGCTGAAAGGATGAATCTCAGAGAGTTGGTGTAACTTGACTATGGTCACACAGCAAGGCTGGGGTCTGAACCTAGTCCTTTAATGCAAGGGAAGTAAAGCCTTATGAGACTCCTTCCTTCTATATACTGCCACTCCAGACTCAAAAGTGAATCCTGCTTGTGCCTCCTTAATAAATAAAGCATTCAATATTTTATTTAAAAAAATCACCCTCCTGTCATTACAGCAGTTGAACCTGAGCATTTCGTTTATAGATGATGCTTTAAAGCAGATTATAAGAAACTTCAAGACGTCTGGACACCTCTTTCCTCTCCAAGAAATAATTTTTGCTCTTAGTTTTTCCCTTCTTTCTTCCTCTTCCATCCAGCTTCAAAGAGAAAGTGGTGGTCTTTGTTCTTTCTATTGTTTAAACTTGTATAAAAGCCTTTTGATTTTCAACATGTTCGACTCCAAGGACACTGGCCATGGCCTTCTCTTCTCATTCTGTCTCTGTAATTCCAAAGAAGAGAAGCAGCACAGGATCTACCTTTTTCTCTGCCCACCTGTAGCGAGGTACACACTCTCCAGTGAGTCTCTGGGAAATGCAGTGTTGGTTTCCCTTTCCCATTCAAACATCTTGGCATTTTATTCTCCAGGATAACCAGGGAGCATCTTTCTCGCTTGTCTCTGCCAGCAGAACTCCTTCCTTGACTTGCATTTCTGCATAACACTGAACTGACTTTCCTCCTGGGCTTTAGGGTCTTCTCCAGTGAATGTGACCATGTTTCTTCCAGTAAGCAGGATATGGGGGCAGAAAAGAAGGTCTTTTACTTATACTTTTGCTGCTTGTCTTCTTGGGCCAGAGGACAGGCCCAGGCAAGGCCAGTTTCCCTGTTGGATGGGCGGGGAACAAGCAGGAGGTTGGCTTGCTGCTAAATCCTTTGAGGGGTGGGGGATAAGGAAGGAGAAGGGGTTGTGCCTAGGCACAGGCCTCTGGCCCACCCACAGGGAGGTCTTTGTTTCCTGTTCTTGGGTAAAGCCAATTTACATTCCTCAAGAGCTTAGCAGAGACACCCCTCTTGGTGGACTCTGTAACTCCAGAGACAATTGGGCTGGTGTTTAACCATAGCAGGAACTTGGTAAAAGTTTGAGGAAACAGTGACAGTGCCATTTATACTCCTTGGAAAATTAGTTACTGGACTCACAGGGGGTGTGAGTTATCTTTTCCTGCTTGGAATCTCAGAAAAAATCCCCAGAGAATCCAGGGCCTGAACAGAAAATTCTGAAGAAGTTACTTCAGCCTAAACTATGCAGGTAAATGGCTCATAATGAATACCAATTTGGGAGGTGTGTGTGGGGGGCAAGTTTCCTTCAAACGGGGCCCCCTTTGCCTCTGTTCTCCCAGATCACCCTTCCTTTCTCTTTCTCCTTTCCTCCTTTGCTGAGGCTCTGTTACAGACCAGACAGTGTGCAGGGGTGGTAACAGTCAAAGGGCACAGCCATGGCCCCTGAAGGGTTTCCGAGCCACTGGTGGGTTTTCATCCCAGGCTCTATCCATTTTACACAGGTTGAAGACCTTGGATCTACCATGTAAGAGGTCAAGTCACTTTCTTCCTCTATCCTACTTAGTATAGCACATATTATCTCACATATTATCCTATATAATTCTCAAAATAATCATGGGAGCCTGGTGCTATTTATTATTCATATTTAATATTTCTATCAACAATGGGACAGTAGGGTACATGCGGGAGGGTGGGGGTGGGGCGCTCAGCCACCACCCCTATGGTTCAGAGGAGCACAAGATCCACGAAGGATCCATTTCTAAGGAGGATGGCTGCTTCTCCTCAAGCGTCTGACTGACACCTCAGCAATGGGAGTGAAATAGCATTCATTTTCCAGTGACATTTCTCAGACAGTCTTTTACCTCCACTTCCCCTGAGATGTGATAATAAAAGTTTGTCTGATCTTCCTTTTTCCCATCTCCCCGGCTCCCAGCCACCCCCTGGTTCCTTTTCATCTCTGTGTTTGAGGGCAAGCGGTCTTCTGTCTCTAAGGATGTGTCATGGGGAGCAAACACAGCAGCCCCTGGGGAGGCCAGGCCCTCTTTCTTCCTAGCACTTCAAAGGGGCTTTGGAGCACTGCACTCCAGGGGCAGGCGGGGGCGTGTTGGATTTGTTAGGAGGCTGGAATCAGCTGCCAGTAGGGCAGGGACACCTTGGGTGTTCCCTTCTCTTCCCCATTTCCCCCATAAGGAGGGAGAAGCTCAGTTGATGGGTTCCTGGGACTGGGCTGAGAAGCCATCATTCTCCTGCTTCAGGAGGAGGAAGGACCCCAGCTGCCTCGCCAGGGGCTGCTGAGGTGAAGAGGGGCTTCCCAGGGTGCCTGGGCAGGGGTGTGTGGGAGGGGATTCAGATTTGCTGTTCAGAGCAGCTGTCTTTTGAAGGCTGTTCCTCTACTGCAAAGCTTGAGAAGACATCTGAGACAGGGGCTGCTGAGACCTTCGGAGCAGGGCTCTTGGCCTTCCTCCAGTCCTCCCCCAGAGGAAGCCCAGCTTGAGGGTGTGTGTGTGATAGGAAACTGTTCCCTAAGCAGAGGGGACACGCCAGGGGGCTGTTGCTGCTTCCTTCTCTCCTACAGAAACCCCCTCCTCACTACTCAGGTGTTTGGGAGAAGAAAGCAGCAGACCTGATTTCAGTAACTCCTTCAATACACCAGTGCTTCTAACACAGGATCCATGATCCTCAGAGATGCATGTCTTGGCTTCAGTCACACAAATCTAACCTCCCTGGATGGTTTGTCATACCTGGCAGGGCAACAATGGTCACCTGCCTAGACGTTGACCCCTCTGGAGCTGGCAGGTGGGTCAGGGACACCAGAGGGAGGGTAGAAAGGTAGTGACCTGCAGAACAACCTCCACTACCGTGGCCGCCACTAGGTGCCAGACATATCTTCTAATTTCCAAATTGAAGTCAGAAATATGTTTTTTAAAAATTTCTATTATGAAAAATTTTCAGACATAAAAATAGAATAATAAAATGAGCCCTCATAGACCCACTACCTGGATTCAAAAATTATGAAGATTTTGCTGCCTTTAGCCGGGTGTGGTGGGCACAAGCCTGTAATCCCAGCACTTCGGGAGGCTGAGACAGGAGAATCGCGAGTTCAAAACCAGCAACGGCGAGGTGCTAAGCAACTCAGTGAGACCCTGTCTCTACATAAAACACAAAATAGGGCTGGGGATGTGGCTCAGTGGTCGAGTGCCCCTGAATTCAATCTCCAGTACCAAAAAAAAAAAAAAAGATTTTGCTGCCCTTATTTAATCTATTCTTTGAAAAATTTTTTTAAAATGTGAAATCTCCAAAATTAGATGTTGGCTTACAGTTTTAGAAAGCATATGTGTACCAAATAATTGTTTCTGTGAGTCAGCTTTGTACTGAGGGTCGTGCAATTCTGTTCAAGGAAACTGGGCTGCTCCTGCTGGCTGGGAGTATGCTGGGACTCTGGGCCAGGCCTCCCCTGTGCTCCTGTCCCAGCTGCACTCCAGGGCCCAGGGTCCATCTGCATAACTACTCCAAGGGTCACTTGCATCTCCCTCGAATTGAAGAGTGTCAGGCTTCAGCTTGTGGGTCTAGGATTCAGGTTACATTACAGGTGGATAGGATGAAATCTCACCAGTCCTACAGGGTGGCTTAGTTTGGTCTCTTTAGTGTAATAGAAAAGGGGAACTTCAAGGAATAATTCATCAATTCAACAAATCTAGTGAACACTTACTATGTGCTGTGGTAGACACTTGGTATTGTAATGCCCAAGCTCACGAGACCACCAGAGACCACCAGGAGTCCGATCCCAATGCAGTCACAAAAGGGGCCTTTTTATTACAAGCTTGAGCAGGGACTGCACACCTTCACTGACACAGCAGGTAGGGAGGTGTGGCCCCGAATAATGGCTGAGCAGGTTTTTATAGGGGGAGGGGACAGGTGGTGGCAGTGGACATGACTTTGCATCACATCATTACACAAGCACCAATTGCAATCGTACAGCACCTATGGTGACAATATTGACCATTCAGAATCTGGGAGGTATTCATGACATTTGGTGGGACCAATCATGACCTTAGAGAATCTTTTGAAAATGACCAACTACAGGTGAGTTTAGAGGGCCCACATGGGGTTTGGGTAAGTGGTGAGTGATTGGCTAGTTTGTACAAAGTAACTATCTATAGCCTCCTAGACCCTGACTCAGACCTCAGGAATGACAGGTGTACAAATTTTTAACCTCTTTTGATTGGCTGCTCTGAGGGTGGTCCAAGAGTGGCTTTAGCCTTGAACAATGTGTGGCCTTTCCTGGGATCTAAACTCAGGCCTACTAGTCTTTCTGGAGGGTCTGAAGCCTTTCATGGAGTTTATTTAGCTCGGGTCTTTCAGTATACAACAGTAGACTAAGACAAAAATGACTGCCTTTTGAAGTTGACATTTTTGTGAGGAATTATGGATAAATAGAAAGGCTATTATATGTGTGTGCTTATTTATGTGTGAGTGTATGTATATATATTTCTATTTCTTCCTTTCTGGTTAGGTGGTCATAAGGCTGTGAACAGGCTGCCATTCTTCCTGCCCCATGGAGAAGGTGTTCTTCAAGTGCCCAGAGGCTGTGCAGCAGAGACAAGCGTTGGACAGAGGTGACAAGAGCTCTGAAGGTGGAGTTTGTGTTTGCAGACTGAGCTGCCCCACCATCACCCTCCTCCTGAATTTCTCAGTCACATTAGCCTGCATTCTTTTGGTTCAGTTTGAGTTGGGTTCTTGCCACCTGCCACAGAGCATCCTGCCTGATACACCCCCACACCAGTGTGCGTCTCCTCACTGAGAGTCTGAGTGAGTTGTAGGGAAGGAGCTGGGTGAGGGTGGGCCAGCCCATCAGGGGGCAGCTGCTGAGCAGCCTATGAGAGGGGCAAGGCAGCTTTGTGTGTGAGGCAGTTGGGAGGGTTGGGGACATGTCCACTGTGCCAGGTCATACTGGGTCTGTGCTTAGTAGATTATTCCAGAGGTCCTGCAGGGCCTTCCTTCTCAGTCAAGTGGCTGAGCTGCTCTAAGTGGTCCCAGTACAGATGTGGATCAAGAGAGGTTGGGGCAGTGATAAGGCCTCAATATAGCCTCCCTGATGTCCCAGAACCTCAGGGATGGATGCTAGCCTATATTATATATTTTTGGTTAGGCTGTGAGTGACAAAGTCTTGAGGGTAATAGGTAAGAGTTAGGTTCTTGACCAAGAAGGTGGTAAGATTGGGCAAGTAGGGTGCCATCTGCATCTGATCTTGCCCATTTTGTGTTCCTTTCATTGGAGTGCTTAGGGTGACTTAGGGTGACTTCCCCACAGTGTGCCACAGAGGAATGTGTCTTTACTTTTTGGGGGTGGGGTGGGGTGGGGTACCAGGGATTGAACCCAGAGGCACTCAACCACTGAGTCATGTCCCCAGCCCTTTTTATTTTTAAATTTTGAGACACAGTCTTGCTAAATTGCTGAGGGCCTCACTAAGTTGAAGAGGCTGGCTTTGAACTGGTGACCCTCCTGGCTCAGCTTCCTGAGCCACTGGGATTACAGGCATGCACCACTAAACCCAACTTGTCTTCACTTTTGGAAGGTTAGGTTTCCTTATCTGTTCATTACATGAAAACAAAACCTACTTTCTAGTGTTGTCAAGGTCTGACTAGGATTGCAAAGGCAAGTTCTGTACTCATTTGGGCAGTGTTAGTTTGTCCAAAAGGAAAGCATTTGAAGAAGAACAATAAATCCATTGTGATAGGCATGATTGCCATGAATTACTTTTGGCAATACTCCATCACTGAGTACTCCCAACAACTTGGTGAGGCAGATGTAGTTCTGCCCATTTTTCATATTTGGAAGTAAGCTCAAGAGGTAGAGTGTAAGAATCAGAAACAGGAAGTTACAAGGGACCTACCTCAGCAGAGGCCCGCTCCTGAGTGGCTACTTTGAATGCTCGTGAAGGTCCTGAGAGGCCAGATTGGGTGAGGGAGGACAACTGGGAGGCCTTGGAGGCCAGCTCCCTCTGGGGTGGACAGGGTGAGAACATTGCCGTGTGTGCTCAGAGATAGGGCTTTTTTTTTTTTTTTCTTTTTGTTTCCCCCTCCCTAAATCTCCATATTCCATTTAAGTAAACTAAGGTTCATTGAGGCCAAAGTCATATAATTAGTAAGAACTCAGCCAGGTCTTTTGATTCCAAGTCTAGAGGGGTTCCCACTCAAAAACCCTTAAGTTTCCAAAATGCTTCATGGTTTATAAAGCACTGTTTAAAGAAAATGATGAATAAACACAACTGTTAGTCCTGACTTACATAATTTTTTGTGAGAACAAAGGCATAAAGTGGAGGAAATGAAAACATGAGACTTGGAAGCCCTTTGCAAATTGTGCCACCCTCAGAAAGGGTTCTTGTTTCTCTGACATTGTTTGCTTATTTTCACTATGAAAAATTAAGAGAAACTTTGTCCTTTTGGCATCCTTATTCAGTGGCTAAGAAGGTCTGCCACACAGGAGGAGCTCTGTAAATATTGACTCACAGAGCAGAAGCCTCAGGCCCAGCTTCCCTCCTCCCAGAGGCAGGGTCCTCCGAGCCCGCCACTGACAAGTCCTTCCCTCCTGGAGTGGTGTTGGGACTTTTTTCTCCTTCCTTTTGAACTTGAAACATTAGCTCTACCTGGGCTTTGAGCCTGCTGGCCTTCAGATGGGAACCATACCAGCAGCTCTCCTGAGTCTCCAACTTGCTACTTACTCTGCAGAGCTTGGGACTTGCCAGGCTCCATAACTACACGAGCCAGTTCCTTATAATCAATTGATCCATAATTTATGTGCGTGTGTGTATGCGTGTGTATGTGCGCGCATGCATGCACACGTGAAGGTATGTATGTTTATAGGGTAGTCCTGCCTGATCTGTGGTTTCTGCAGTTTGAATTAATCTCCCAGTCCATCACAGTCTGAAAATATGAAATGGAAAATTCCAGAAATAAACAATTATAAGGTTTTTTTTTTATATGATATTGGAGTTTGAACTCAGGGCCTTGCATGTGTTAGGCAAGTGTTCTGCCACTGAGTTACATCTCCATCTCACAATTCATAAGTTTTTAATAACTATTATTATAAAATATTCTTCAATTGTTCTATTTTATTTTTAGTTATTGTTGTTAATCTCTTACTGTGCCTAATTTATGAATTACACTTTATCATAAGTATGTATGGGTAGGAAAAAGGATAGTATATACTGGGTTCGGCACTATCTGCAGTTTTCAGGCATTCTCTGGGGGTCTTGGAACTTATCCCCTGCAAATAAAGGAGGACTACTGTACACATAAATCTTTGCATAGATAAGTTTACATTAAAATTTTTTTTATTTATATAAATCTTTGTGCGTGCACGTGCACACACACACACATACACACATACCCTATCGGTTCTATTTCTCTGGAGAACCCTGATGTGGTTGTGGACCAGAGCTGTGTAGTGACCTATGGGCCATGGGTGTTGTGCTGGTGTTGACTTACCTTTGTGGTATAGCTTGGTGTTGGATTGGGCCTGAGGGACACACAGGGCCCCTTTACTTGACGGGTGGGTCGGGAAGGGACAGAGTGGAGGCTTCCCTTTCTGTCCTTCAGGGATGCCCAGTTCCACTCCCTCATCCTGGGAGCTTGGTGGGCTGATCATCTCTTCTCCCAGGAGGGCCCTTCCTCTGGTCAGCCTGCCATAACCATACCTCCTTGGGTAAACCTGGCCTCTGGGTTCATGTCTCAGGGCCTGCTCATCCCTCCCCAGCTGCCTCCTAGGCTACTGGCCAGTTCCTGCAGACTCAATGGGAGCTGAACCGTGAGGCATGTGGATTCCTCCATTTTTCTGGAATAGTCTTCTGGGCCTCACCTTCTTACACTGAAAATCCACAGTCTTTGTCTTGAATCATGGTGATGACCAGGTAAAAAGGACATAGGGATGCTTCTTGTTCATGTCTTAGGAAGGGGCTGAGGAGCAAGAGGGCCAGGCACATCCTGCCTCCCTAGGTTGTGCTTAGGTCCCAGGCTCTGGAGGGAAGAATGTCCCTGCCCAGAGGTTGGAAAGTCAGACCTCACCAACTCTTCTTACCCTCCCCTCAATTTCACACACGCTTTTCATTAGTGGAAAGAATAGTAGATTTGTAGGTGGGATATTTGACAGCATTGACTGTTATTGCTTTGGAATGACCTTAGTTGTGAGTTGCTGATCCCTGATTGGTTCATCTGCAGCATGGGAATAACCATCGGATCTGTTGCACTGGTTATATTGAGATAAAGTGACATAATGTTGGTGAATGGGCTGTGGAAAATTCACGCAATGCTGTATAAGTATAAGGTATTATTAATTATTATTATTATTAAACAACTTGAGTCTCACCTCTTATTGCTGATAGCAACTCTGGCCTCTTAATATGCTTCCTCTTAGGAAGACAAAATCCAGAATTAGTCTTTAATGCGCAAATAAATTACCTGGGATCTTGTTAAAAAGGCAGATTGTGGTTCAGTAGGTCTGGGCAGCCTGGATTCTGGCTTGCATGCTCCCAGGTGATGCCAACACTGCTGCTGTAGAAATCTGAGCTACTTCACAGGAAAGGCCATGAAACATTTCTGTAATAAGCTGTGAAAAAACAGCTTAGGAAATATAGCTGAAATATGGATTTATGAAAGCAGTATGCAGTCCAAGATGGGCTGCTGGTCACAAAAGACACATTTTGGTCTTTGGAAAAACTGGATGAGGGGCGGAGTGGAGGGGTGGAGAGAGAGAGAGAGCGAGAGAGCGCACATGTGCAACTCTGGGACTCAGGAAACCCTGGACTGGTCACTTCCTGGACTTCTCTGTGGAGCAGCCACCGTTGGTCTTAAGAGAGTCTGTGCTGCCTGTTCTTGAGCCCGTACTATTGAGGATTTTGTCAATTTCTCCTGGGATGTTTTGCTTCTCCTCATTCTCAGTCTCCCGGTGGTAGAAGTAGTTGAAGTTGGAGACAATGACAGGTACAGGGAGGGCAATGGTGAGGACCCCGGCAATGGCACACAGAGTGCCCACGATCTTTCCCCCTGGGGTGGTCGGGCACATGTCTCCATAGCCTACAGTTGTCATGGTGACCACTGCCCACCAGAAGCCATCAGGAATGCTAGAGAAATGGGACTCTGGCTCATCCACCTCAGCAAAGTAGACCGCACTGGAGAAGAGGATGACTCCAATGAAGAGGAAGAAGATGAGCAGCCCCAGCTCCCGCATGGAAGCCTTCAGCGTCTGCCCTAGGATCTGCAGCCCCTTGGAGTGGCGGGAGAGCTTGAAGATGCGGAAGACCCTCACCAGGCGGATGATCCTCAGGATGGCCAGGGACATGTTTTGCTGGGTGCTTGGCTCTGTCTCCTGGACCAACTCTGTGATGAGAGTTGCAAAATAGGGGATGATGGAGATGATGTCGATGATGTTCATGATGTTCCTGAAGAAGTCTGTCTTGCTGGGGCAGACCACGAACCGAAGCACCAGCTCGAAGGTGAACCACATGATGCAGGTGGACTCCACCATGAAGAAAGGGTCAGAGAACATGGTCTGGGAGAGGTCTGTCTTGTTTGTGTTGAGGCTGGGGTCTCTGACCACCTTCAGCTCCCTGTCCTCCCGGAACTCTGGTAGTGTCTCCAGGCAGAAGATGGTGATAGAGATGACCACAACCAACACGGAGACCACGGCCACACCACGGGCAGCACTGGAGCTCTCAGGGTACTCAAAGAGGAGCCAGAACTGCCGGTGGAATTCATTGGTGGGGAGCAGTGTTTCAGGGTCTTTGATGAAGCCTTCATCCTCCCGGAACTGGTCCATGGCCTCGCTACCCAGCTCATAGAAGGAGATCTCATCAGCAAAGACGTCGATAGGGACATTGGCTGGCCGCCGGATTTTTCCACCAGATTGGTAATAATACAGAATTCCATCAAAACTTGGCCGGTTCCGGTCAAAGAAATACTCATTTCTCATAGAATCAAAGAACTGCATCCTTTTCTCCCGATCTCCCAGGAGGGTCTCTGGGAACTGATTGAGGGTTCTGAGCTGGGTCTCAAACCTTAGCCCAGCAATATTGATGATCACTCGCTGGTTTCCTTCATTCCAGACCACTGGCTCAGGCCCTGGGTGATCAGCATAGTCTCCTGGGAGCTTGGAGAAGGTAGTCTCATGGTTGGTGCTATCACTGATGAGGATCTTCCAGTTGGAAAAGGGGCTGCTCCCAGGCCAACCTTTTGGGCTGGATGGGTCAAAGTCTGTAGCATAGCCTGTCTCTTCTTGGATTTCATCTGAGTTATCAAAATTGACCAGAGCAACTTCCATTTCTTTCCAACCACAAACATCCATTCTAGGGGGATCAGGGAGGCAACATGAAGACCCTCAGTCCTCACTGCCTGCTGTGAGCTGTGGAGAAGAAGAAATTCATTATATGGGGGCCAAGGTAGAGTACAGCTGGCTCTTGATTATTGATGTAAGGTATTAACGGATTAAGCAATGACTTAGTTTTTGCTTGAGAAGGTTGTTTTAGCAACAGTCTTCCTCTGAAATCAATTTACACCCCCTGAATTTACACATGCTAATAATTACTAGAAATTGCAAAGAGGGAGCCTGAAGGACAGGGACAAACTTTTCCCAGCAAAGGAGGGGTCTCTATATATGTTAGCAGAGAGAAGTCATGATAAAAGAGAAATTTAATGTTTCATGATAATAAAAAGAACAATTTTGTATTTGTGTGAAGACTTTAAGTTTACCCAACACTTTCCGCACCCATTCTCTTTAGCTCCTTTCTTTCACTCCCAACATTCAGTCCCTCATACTTTCTTTTGTTTTCATTCTTCAAAACATGTCTGGAAATATATTTCTCACCATTTCCACCACTATCTCTTGGACCACATGGTGAGGCCTGGGAGTGGATACATGAACCCAATTAGGATTCTGTTCAGAAGGAAGCATGAGCGGATAGAGGAGGGGCTGCTCACTAACATTTCCTCTACAGTACACTCTAAATAAGCTGTTTGGGCCTTGGGCCCCACATCTGGATATAACTTCTAGAGTGATTTTGAGGGGACATTAAATTAGATACATATGTATAATGCTTGGTGGAAGGATCATTGCATTAGAGCTATTGTTGTTTTTGCCAACTTCTCCACATCACAGGAACTTTAGAAGCCAACTGCCATTGGAATGTTTTGGCTTGAGTCCAAGGTGTTCATGGAGGGTGATTTTGTTTTAGTCATTTTCAGTGGGAAGTAACTAAATAATTCTGTGTGATTGTGGGTGTGTTGGGGTAGGGTCAGGTGAGCATGCCCAGTGGGCTTGGATAGCCACAAATATCCTCTGATACCCCCCCAGCCCGGTCTATGCTAGCTTCAATTTCAACTGAAGAACACTAAAGCCAGGCGGACCGGAGTGAGGGTGGGAGGGGTGCGGGACCAAGGCTGAGGTGAAAGCTGAAGTGGTCATGGCCTTGGAGTAGCTTCATTTATAGGTGACAAGGATATCTACAGCACAGTGTTGTAGTCTCTTCAAACTAACACCACGTTCCCTTATCTTTCTGGATGGCAATAATCGTGTGAGTTATTTCTGTCGGGCCACAGAGCCAGGTGACCTTCCCAGGATCACACGGCTCATGCTACAGAGTCCTGACAAAAGCCTGACATGGCCTCCCGGTCCAGGCCTTTCCCACCACACCACAGGGTCCCTGTGTGGAAGCCCGGGCCTTGTGGGGAGCTGTGGGCCAGGGATGCAGAATCCTGGGAGTTCAGTGTTCCTTGGTCCCATGTTCTCTTTATCAGTTCAGGTGCCACATGCTGGGCAATGAGATGAGGCTTAGTCAGCCAGAGCACACTGAGTACCAGCCTATTGAACCTCTTACGAGTATGTGGCCCTTGTAAGCTTCGTAAGGTTACTGAGCTACTTCTTCCTCTGCTGTGGACTGCTGAGCATGCCAGGTGCTGGCCTTCCATGGCACGCCTGGTGAATGGTAGGATGGTTGGAAAGCAGGGTTAAGAACTCTGAGAATGGAGCCAGTTGGCCTGAGTTCAAATCTTGGCTCTTGCACATGGTGAGCCTTGGAGAAGTGTTAGCTGCACAGGTGGCTCCGTGTGCCCTGCTTATTTTAGTAAATGTGGATCATTATAGACACTGGAAAAAGAGAACCAGTCCTGGGGACAAGAGATCTGTCTTGAAGCTCTGCTTCACCACTTAGGAGTTGTATATTTTTGAGTAAATCACTGGATTTTGTGACACTTAGTTTTCTGATATGTGAAATGGGTAAAAAATGGTAACTAAAAGATTATACTGAGAACTAAATAAGGTATTTCACTTTATAAATACTTTGCAAATTTCAAGTTATTTTAAAAAGCACTTTGTAAATTGCAAATTATTTTAAATATTTTTTTTAGTTATACATGGACACAGTGTCTTTATTTTGTTTACTTATTTTTATGTGGTGCTGAGGATTGAACCCAGTGCCTCACACGTGCGAGGCAAGAGCTCTGCCACTGAGCCACAACCCCAGCCCTGCAAATTATTTTAAAATGTAAAGGATTACCCTCCACACTTCTTTCTCGTCTACTCTACACATAGACTAATATAATGTACTTCTGGGCAGAAAACATGTTTCGTGTGAAGAATTGGAGGAAGGATTCTTTTCTGGGGACATGGGTACTGGGGATTGAACCCAGGGGCACTCAATCACTGAGCCATACCCCCAGCCCTTTTTTGTATTTTATTTACAGGTAGGGTCTCACTGAGTTGCTTAGGGCCTCACTAAGTTGCTGAGGCTGGCTTTGAACTTGCAATCTTCCTGCCTCAGCCTCCTGAGCCACTGGGATTACAGGCATGCCCCAGAGCTCCTGGCCTGGAGGAGGAATTCTCAGCTCACTGTTCTGCCCATCTGTCCTGTCCTGATCTACCTCTACATCTTTGTTCCTGTGTTGTCCTGCCTCTTGTGAACTTTTCCTTCTAATCTCTCCTAATCTTTTCTGCCCATGGAGGAATGTCCAGGTCCTGCCTTGTCTGAGGAGCCAATGCCGGCAGCCCCACCTGGGGAGTCCCTTGTCTCCCCCTGGCTCTCACTCTGCCTTTGTGGATCACTCTTTTGCACTGAGCTTGGGGTGTCACTGTCCATGGGGTCAGCCTGAGCTTCCAAGTTCTCTTGCAAGTTTTCAGGATGATAGGACACTGTCTTATAGGGGTTTCCTCTTGCCTTGCGTAGTCTTGGAGGCCTGGATTCACCTCTGTACCTCTAGCACCCCAGGGTCTAGTTTGAAGTGGCAGATAGGAGGATGGCTGATGAGGAGCAGAGTGGTGAGACAGCTCCAGATTCAATATGTTCTGTATACACAGAGTGATTATTTGGTGAGCATTTCTTTGTTAAGCAGGTGAATGAATGAATAAATGAATGAGTGACTGTGAAGTCATGAGGGCAGGGGCCATGTCTGTTTTGTGTGCCACTGTGACTCCGTAGGCTCCCTGAACGAATGGATGAGTGATGAATGAATAGGATACAGACAGCGTCCCGGGCTCAGTGCCAGGACACCTGCATTGCCTATACTGCTTTATGATCACTGACTACTACATTGCCTCCTCAAGCCTCCGTGTTGTCATCTGTGATAGGAAAATCGGCTGAGTTGAAGAAGCCAGATCAAAATAGGTACACCTATAGAATAATTTCCATGATACAAAATTTTAGAAAATACAAATCTAGAATAACAGTTGCCTGGGAATGGGGGCAGGGAGCAGAAGGCAGGATGACAGAGGGCCTCGAGGGAGCTCTGTGGGGGTGATGATGATTCTTCCTATTCTATTGGGGTGATGGTTTCATAGGTGTGTACACACATCAGAATTCAGCAAGTTGCATGCTTTAACTCTAGTATGCCTTTTATCTCAATCATGATATTAAAAAAAAGGCAAGGAAGCAAACAAACACAAGGAAATAAAAATGCAGTTTGCCAACGATGTTTTGAGATTTTGGTAAGGCTGAAGGAGAGGATGTAGGGATGCTTTGTAAGCTGCAGGGTCTTGTGTGTATTCCTGTGTTGCATTCACCACAGTGCCTAGAACCACACCTGGTCATGCTGCAGGGGTTTAGCAAATAGTTTAGAAAGAGTGAACACATCCAGGAGTCCAGGGTATTCAGGGGAGTCTCCCATTGACCCAGGCAGTGTCCTGCTTGCTGCCTGTGAGGTTCCTGTCAACTTCCCCCTTGGAATCTTAGCTCTTTTTATCTGCTCATTGCTCTAAGGCCTCCACAGAATTGCCCCGACTGCAGGCTGAACTCTTACCTATGCCTGAAGCGATCATCATTTTGAAAAATCTTCCACAATGTCCAATTGCTCTCCCAGGCTCCAAGCTGTCTGGATGCAGTGCACAGGCATTACAGCAGACCTCTTTCTCCTCTGTACAAATTACTATGCCACTATGTGTGAGGGTCCTGTCACTGGCATGACATCCTTATAACCTCGCCCACAGGTGAAGATTTTCCTAAGGACTCCCAGTGAAGTAATCCCCCCTCCCTCAACTCCTTGGAAGGTTTGTCTACACTTCTTTCTGGGCATAACACTATTTGACTAAGTGTTCTTCTCCAGAACTGAGCCATCTTTGGGTCCTGCACCATGTGACACTTGGGATCAGGTTGGCCCCTTACTGTCCCAGGGCATCTTACATGTCCATCTTCTGACCCTTGCTTTCCCTTTCCCTCAGAGCCAAACAGATTTGCTATGTGTCCTTGGGCATGCCATTGCCACTGGCGCTCTGCTTTCTTCTGCTCTGAGTGGGTTCAAGCACTTCCTCAAGGTACTCAGAAGTAAGAATGAGATACTGGATGTCATCTATTGCATATTGCAGTAAGCATGCCATAGACAGGAGTGGATCTTTTCTGGGAAGCCCTCCCTGGCCTCTTTCGCTGCCATGGTGCAGACCACAGCCACCTGGGCTGTCCCTGAGCTCTGCGGCACTCCCTGTTGGCACATGAATACATATGAGACTGTGGTGCAGGGGGCTCTTTCCAGACTAGACAGGGCACTTCCTGCAGGCAGGGCTTTTAGGGCTCTACCTTGTATTTCTCCCAGAATAATCCTGTGCAGACGTCTGTGGCTAGTCCTGGGGCAGTGGATATGGCCAGAGCTATACTGAGCAAGCAGGACCTGTCCTATGGCCTTTCCCCACAGGTTGCCTTTGGTTGCCTAGCAACTCCAACACCTCCTCCACATTCAGGTGAGGCAGCAGCTGTCACCAAGTCAGGGAGAAGTCAGCCTGCAAAGACAACGGTGGGTACTGAGCCTCAGGGCCATGAGCCCCAGGGAGGAGGAGTGCAGGGCTGTGTCGTGGGCAAGCTCAGATGTTGCAGGGCTGACAGCTGGTGGGGGGACAAGGAGGCCGGCAGGTGGATCTGGCACAGGATAGGTTCTCACACCCATTACAGAGTGCTTTAGTGGATGATGGTAAGGCAGGCAGGAGGGCAGACAGACTGCGGTGCTGCTTGAAGCTGGACACAAGAGGGTGCTGTTGTCCTGCTGGAAGCCATTTCTGGCCACACTGTACCCCTTTCTTCCATCCTTGATATTCCCTCGCCTTCACCTCTTAGGACAGATCAGGCCTCAGGTCTTGCTGATTCTCTCCAGGGTGACTCCCAAACCCACCTCTTTCTCCCCTCTGCCGTTTCAGCCAAGCTTCCTCTCTTTAGTTCATGCTGATTCACAGGTCCAGCCTCATTTAGAAGCCAAAGGAATGCAGATTCTGTTTGGCGCTGCCTTTCTAGTTGTGGGATTATGTTATCCCACGCTCTGAGAGCCTTGGTTTTCCCAGCTGGGAGACTTAGGCAAGACTTGCTAGTTCTGCCACCCACCCAAGTCATCCGGGTCCCTTATGGAGAAGTAATCACAGGCAGCGGGCTCCCCTGTCTTTCTGAGTTAAAGGTAGAGGGTGGGATGACAGACTTAGAAATAAGGGCAGCATTCTGCCATAGACTGGGATCCAGTGGAGAGAGTGAAGGCAGGCAACAGGCTGGGAGAGAGGAGAGGATGGTCCAGGACCCTAGACTTGTCCCTAGCATGGACTGGTCCTCCCAGACATTCTGGCAAATGGTGTAGGCTCTAGGGGCAGAGCCAAGGTTAGCTCTCAATCCCAATGTGGCTACTTACTACCTGTGTGGTCAAAGATAGGCTAGTTATGCTCCTTTAAGTTTCCGCATCTTTAAAATGACCTTGTTAGTAACAGCCTCACAAGTTTGTGGTGAGGAAGTGCTTGCTGTCCATATGGAAACTTTAGTAGGTGCTCAGTGAATGCTGATCGCTAGTATCCACTGGGTCACAGGTCAGGTATCTGTGGAGTTGGCTATTTCCATTTTCTCTATCCCGCTACGAGTAAGTGGTGGGCTATAACATTGCTAGTATGGCAGCCAGGCCCTTCAGAGGTCATTCCTTCTCCCAAAGAGCCTGTGTGTGTGTGAAGTTCAGTGAGGGGAAGGCCATGGGGACAGGTGTCCCTGGGGCCATCAGAAACTGGGAATGACTTCTATGGCCTATTCTAGGCCCCTGTGTTGTGGTGAGGCCTCCTCCTGGCCTGCTATGAGGGGCAAGGCGATCACTCCAGGTACCTACACCCAGCTGAGCAGCTTTCTCATACATTGTCTGAGCCTCACAATGCTCTCAAGTTAGGCAGGGTTACTATCCCCATTTCACAGATGAGGACCCTGAGGTCCAGAAAGGTATGTGAGCAGTCTAAGGTCTTTCAGCTACTACATTATGAAGTTGTGATTCACACCCAAGTGTTCTAGTTCCAAACCCAACTTTCTTCCCTTTATCTTCTTGTTTGGCAATAGCAGACCCACGATCACATGTGATTCTCATGCAGACTCATTCATTCAGCTGGGGGCTGTACCTGGGATGGACACACACACACACAAATATAGACCCACACATGGATCCACACAGGTACACACCAACATAGTGGTGAGTGTGTGCCTGCTCATACAAATAGTCACAGACACATGCATACTGCATATAAAACTACCACAACAGCTGAACACACAGAGATGTACTCAGGTGCAGATACGCAGACACAGAAGCAGACTGCCTCATGCACAAACTTGTAGTGCAGAAACCACCCACACTGCACAGATGTTTCAGTTCCAGGTGTGCCCTGAAATTCCCTTCTCCCATGTCATCTTTCTGCCTCTTGGAATAGGAGAATGTTCTGTTGCTTGGAGCAATTGGAGAAGACAAAAGGGCTGGGGGGTGGGGGGGGCTCAAATAGCTGGTCACGTGGCTCTCTTCCTTGTTAGAAGTGGCGATGGGCACAGCGTGGGCAGTCTGTCTCTCTCTCTGTCTGTGGGGACTGCTCAAGGACAAATCTATTTTCCTAAAGGGACGGAACGATGCAGACAAGAGCTTTTTCACTTAAAACTTGAGCAGCAGCAGCGGCAATGCTGAAAAGAATGATCACAGGGTAATTCATTCCACAGGTATAAAGGCTCACAAGTTAATTGCTATTAACCCTGAAGATAGAACAACTCCCTGCTGACCTAGGGGGAAATACTTTTGCACCAGTGTCAGCTGGGGGAAAGGTCTCCTGGACCTTTTGATTTTGTACACTTTCCTGTTTGTCCTGGAGAGAATGCATCTGCTTCTGATGGTAATAGGTGCAGTTTCTAGATATCAGCAGAGATGGCTGAGAAGCCATGGGCCTGGGAGCCTGAGGGAACTTTATCCTCTAGTCTCCAAATAGCAGACTTGCTACCCATGTGATTCTCATGCAGAATTATTTATTCAGCCAGGGGCTGCACACACATATGCACATACACACAGACATAGACCCTCATACCAGCACCTGCATCTTCAGTGAAGCAGCTTCTGCTCAGGGATGTCACTTCAATGCCCTTTGGGCTGGCTCTCTGCAGAGTTCTGCCTGTCAGCCACGCCCACGCAGGCCCTGGGGAATGTGGAGCCAGGAGGGACACTGCAGGGGGCTGAGTCTGACCCCCTCCATACATTCACATGTGTTGTCCTCAAAAAAGCCTTAGCCCAGCTTCCCTCTGTATCCAGATGCTGCTCCCCAAGAGAATGGGGGTGAAACCCTACAGAATATCCCCACCTTGGCTTGGCTGTCAGGCATGGATGTGGAAGAGCAGGTGAGTAATATGTGCCAGGATTTTTGTTTCTGTAAATTCTTTCCTGCTACTTCCCCCAATTGTGGGGTCGTTTTTAGCCATCTCCAGGAAGATGAGAAAGAATACTTTCAGATAAAATTGCAAAATAGAGACGTTTCAGTTTCACTCACTACTCCTGCCAAACTTGTCCCAACCACCATTTTTTATGAAGCCAGTTTATTAGCTGGAAAAGTATGTGGAATCAGTAGACACAAATTCAAGTTTTGCTTCTGCCTGTTGTTAGCTACATAGCATTAGAAGGATCACTCTAGTTTCCCAAGTTTTAATTCCTTCATGGTTAAAACAGGCATAGAAGCACCTGCCCTGCCTACCAGCCCTGACACCTTGTCCAGTGGGTTCTTAATACATGCGTGTTGAATGAATGGGTCAGAAGTACATGTAAGATGATAGATGTCAGCATGTTCACGAACAAACATGGCATGGAGACTCACAGGCCTTGGGCCAGATCTGCCATAGGATGAACTAAGGTACTTTACTTTAGGAACTAAGGTACAAGAGGCCACGGCTCCCTCCGCCCTCCCAATCTTGTGTTTCACTCACTTTTATACAACTTTGCACCTTCTAAAGTTTGTTCATGTCCATGTTTTCATTTGACTCTCAAAATCGACTGCTATTATCGTTCCCCTTTTACAGATGAGAAGACTGAGGTTCAGAGTGGTGAGAGTAGTAAGTAGCAGTGCAAGGACCTGACCTTCCTTTGTCTGATTCTAAGCCAAAACTCACCCTGGGCTGCCAACGGCCTCAGTCAAGGCTAGGATAAGCCCTCTAGTCTGTCCTTAGTTTCTCAATAACAAGTTGCAAGTCATCATTTATAAATTTCCCTAAGCTTAACTTCGCCCTGTTTCTGAATCCTTACTTCCTCCTCCTAGGAGGCAGCTTATTTAGTGAGGTGGTTACAAGGATGGGTGCAGGCCAGATTTGCAATCCCAACTCTGTGACCAGATAGCCCCTTGGCCCTATGCAAGCTGCTTCAACTGTTGTTCCATCTGTAAAATGGGGAGGCTACCTACATGATAGGGCTGTTGTGATAATTAAAGGAGTGACTGTGAAACTTAGAATAGTACCAAACATGAGCAGGTACTTTGTAAAAGTTGGTTCCTGTGTGTGTTGGCGCCAGGGCCTGGCTGTCCTGGGAGGAGTGCCTTGTCTTGGCCCGGTTTTGAGAGTATAACAGGGGTCTTTCCTTGGCTTCCTGTGATTACCTGACCTTGCTCTACCTTTTCCTTCACTTAGGGTGTCTCAGTCTGGCTCTTTGCTCAGGAGAAGGTGTATCCCACCACTTTCCCAAACTGTGGCATCTGCCTCCATGAGGTCCCCTGTCCCTGCCAGAACCTCCCACCCCTTCTCCTGCTGCTGGCATGTTCAGACATTATTTCTTGCCTGTATTGCTGCCATGGCCCCTACTCAGTCTTTCCTTTCCCTCCATGTGGCTACCAGGGTGCTTCTCCTCAAAGGCAGGCTGGATCTGGTCACCCCTGCTGAAGGGCTCCAGTGGATCCCTTCACCCAGCCTGTGGTGGGACCACAGCCTCTTCTACTCTGTAGCCAATCCCACGTCTGTGGACACATGTGGCATCCATTAGGGGATGGAGAAGAGGGATGAACTGGCTCCTGCTCCATCTGGCAGCAGCCACCCACCATACCTCTCCCTTGCCTCCCTTTCCTTGGGTGGCCCAGCTCAGGCAAGCAAGCCCAGAAGCTTCGTGTTGATAGACACTGAACAGCAGAATACCAAACACCAGCCTCTCTTTTCTGCAAGCACCCCCTATCCTGAATTATTTTCTTGGGGTCATCTCTCTTAAAGAACCACCCCGTAGTTACTTTCCAGGATTTCTTAAGCTATACAATCTTGAGCTAGTTGCTTAACCTCTCCCCGCTCCCCCAATTCCCTCATCTATAAAGCAGGGATAATAATGTCTACAGAGAGATTTGGAGAAGGAATTCTATCCTTGCATCACCCCAGTCCCTGGTACAATATGTTGCCTTTCACACAGAAGAACTACTGAAAATATTTGTTGAATAATTCATTGATTGGTGCACGAGCTTTGGAGCAAAGCACCTATGGTAGAATTGCAAGCATCTGTCCTTGGGAGTGGGGTGAGTGGCGGAGGCCGGGTGTGCCAAACAGAATACTATAGAAGCCACTGCCTATTCTCCTGGCTGAAGTTCTTCTGCTTCCAGCTTCTTTAGGCCTGTTCTTGGCTCACATGTGGGGTGTTGAAAACAAATCGTGGGGATCTGGTCCTCCTTAAACTCCAAGAAAGTTCCAGAATTTCTGAGGGAGAATTATGCATAGTGGTTGAGGGTGTGTGTGTGTGTCTGGTGGGGGGCGAGTGGGGGGAGCTAGGCTTTCTTTTGGTGGAGAGTCAAGGTCCAGACTGTTCCTGAGGCCCAGAGCTAAATAGTTAGAAATGCGGACCATAAGAATAATGCATCTCTTCAGAGCAGGCTGGGTCAGGAGCCAGTCTGATTAGCTTGTGCTTCTTGCTGTGCATCCAGTTGAATTTCCCCAGACTGCTTCAGAAGCTCTAGGGGGACACTTGGGCCTGCTGGCATGGCAGCTAAGATCCAGCCTCAGAAGTTGAAGTATGGGTCAATGGAAAATAATGTGACCAAGAACTCACCAGCAGGAGTGGTGGACGGGAAGGTGTGCCTTCTTCAGCCTGTGTGAGCCTGGGGCGCTCCAACTGGCTCAGCTCTCCATGGCAGAGGGGATGTGCTGGTCTCAGAGCAGACGGGAGGACTGGCAGAAGGAGCCTGCTCGCAGAAGCCTAGGATTCAGAAATCCTATCCCTCTGTGAAACAGGATCACCCCGGCCATCACTGCCTCTGGAGGAAGCTCGAGAGAGAGGATCCAGCCCGGTGGGTGGGCAGGGTGCAGGGTGGCAGGGTGCTGGGAGCAAAGCAGGTGAGGTGAGCTCAGGAAAGGACAGCTCATGGCGATGATGGAGGTTGAATTAGGTGAGGACTCAAGAAGGCAATGGAGGGTGGTATCTGCAGGCTTGTCTCCCCATCATTAGCCCCAGCTCATAGAAGTCCTGGTGGCAGATGTGATCAGGTCAGGCGTGGTTTCCCTGGCCTCCTCAGTGACTGGTCCTGGCACTGGTTATCTCAGTGGGCCTCCGCCCACTCACCTGTGGGGAGGGCCAGGGTTTAATGGGACTTGGTTTAGTCCCATTAGACCTGGAGGACAGAACTTCGGCCTGATGACCTGTTACATGAACTTTTCTCCAACTCCAGCCAGACCCCTTTCAATGTAGGGAAGGAATCCTTCCTAGGGAGAGGACTCCCTGCCCCAGGCCTTGGGGGTCAGGCACCAAGCCCTGACGGCTTTAGGATGGTGAATCTGATCTATATTAACTCCCTAGGCAAAACTATGAGCAGAGTGTACCTAACCATTTCCTGTTTCACCTCCATCTCCAGCACACAGCCCCTTCGGAAGTCTTACTCCTCAGAGAACTGCCCTAGCTCTCTGCCTTACCATCATGAAGGATGCTATTTGGGTAAACGCAAGAAGGAGAGGCCAAGAGGTGGGGTAAAACTGAGTCCCATCTTAGAATTGGAAGACCTTATAGCATTTACCAGCTGGTGACCTTAAGCGTATCCTTCAATCCTGCTGAGGCAACAGCACGATGTTTCAGCATGCAGGATCTGGACATGGTTGTTTGGGTCCTAATCCAGGCTCAGCTACTAGCTGTGTGACCTTGGGCAGATAATCTAACTTCTCCGAGCTTCTTTTTTCTCATCTATAAATGGGGATGAGGAAAATAGTACAGTGTTATTGGAAAATTTAATTGAATTAATTCATATAAAACACTGGAACAATTCCTGGCATGGCAAAAGCTGTCATTGTCTGACCTATTGTAGCAAAAGATCATCAGTAGATAATGGATTTAAATTGCTTTGTAAACCATAAATTTCTAAAGACATTTTTACTATTAAAATTTTTACTATTAAAAATTAGGTGATGCTATTTTTGGGGTCCACAGGCTTCATCTTCAGGGCTTCCCCATCTTTTAGGAGCTTCCTACTTCAAACTGGGTGGCCCTTTCTTTGGCAGCTGCTTTCTGTCCCCATCCTTTCCCCTACTTCCTTCAATAGGATTCCTGGTCCTGTCCCCATCTCCTGAGGCTGCTGGAAGACAGTGAATCGTATGGAAATTGGGGCTTTGCTCTCAGGGACCTGTGGGTGGGTGCACAGTGCCTTACTCCAAAGGGGATTTTCTGGTGGGTGTTTTGGGCCATTTTGGGATAATAAACCTTTTACTCTTCCTCATGGGACATTTTCCCATGAGTTTTCCAGAGTGTTTTTATCTTTCTTTCTTTTTCTTCTTCTCCTTCTCTTGTCCATCTTCTTTTCCTTTTGATACTAAGGATTGAACCCAGTGGTATTATACTACTGAGCCACATCCATAGCCCTTTTTATTTTTTATTTTGAGACTGGGTCTCGCTGAGTTGTTTAGGGCCTAGCTAAATTATGGAGGCTGGCCTTGAACTTGCAGTCCTTCTGCCTCAGCCTCCTGAGTTCCTGGGCTTACCATTGTATCTGGCCCTGGCTCATTTTTCTATGTGTGGGACATTCAGGAACTTTGTTCCTTTTGTTGTGGGCCTCTGTCTTGGAGAGGGGCTGGTACTGCAGAAAGCCTGGTGAACACCCTCCCCATTCCTTGCATCAAGGTTCGAGCTCTGGTCTGAGTTCTGAGCTGGATCCATCATGATTACCCTGGCCCCATCACAGCTCAGTCGGGTGGCACAAAAGTCCTTCTCAATAGTTAACATCAATAAAGGATGCCCTGCCTGCTCCCCTGGCCTTCCTCTTCCTTTCTTCTTGTGACTCTCTTTTGTTTGTTGCTTCCTAGGGGTCACCTGGCTGGTCTTGACCTATGAGTAGTGGACAGGAGACTAGACTCCCAGTAGGTAGGGGACCCACAGTGCTCGGCATTCCTTCTGCTGCCCAGGGCCAGGAAGCTGTGCCCAGGGACTGCGCCTGTCTTCCCTGTCCCAGCAGGCATGTAGATGTGCTGAGAGGCAGCTCCAGCTCCATTCCAGGTCACCTCCTCTCCTGGGACCAATTTGGGGTTGTCATGTTTCATGAGGAGTAAGTCATCTGAAGGGGTTATGACCAGGAGATGGAGGGAGGAACATGGAATGGTTGAGGTACGCTGTGCTCTCAGCTCTGCTCAGGGAGTTAATACGGTTCAGATCAGTCCTCTGAGAGCTCTCAGTGCTCTTCCCACGTCTCAACAGATCTGACCATGCCAGGAGGAAGGGTTATCTTGGGCCAAATTAAGCCAACATCTGTTGATATTTTTTAAGTTCAAGAATATTTGTTGTCTCCCTGTGTCTGGCACTGTGTTGGGCACTAGGATGCAGAAAGGAGTCCATTGGCATGACTGAGGCCATGTCTTGGATATAACTTTGCAATTGTGACCTCCTACCCATTTAAAAAAACCAGTTTCATTTAGATGTAGCTAATATGAAAAAATTGCACACAATTGAAAGTGTACAATTTGATTGCTTTTGATGTAAGTGCATGCCTATAAGGCCATCATAGCCATCAAGCTATGGAACTATTCATCATTCCCCAAACCCTTTGCAATTTCTCCCTCTTCTCTCATTCCCAATTCCAAGTTAAACAAATCTGCTTTCTGCCATTATACATTAATCAGAATTTTATGCAAATGAAATCACTGGGTGTATAAATGTTCATGTTGTTGCATGAATCAGAAGTTCATCCCTTTTTCTTGTTGTGTAGTATTTATTCTGCTATAAGAATGTTACACAAATAGTTTACTTCTTCATTTATTGGTAGACATTGGGTTGTTTCCAATTTTGGGCTGTAACAAATAAAGCTGCTATGAACATTTACTCCCTGGTCTTTGGAATTAGGCTTTCATTTCCTTTGGGCAAATATATAAGAGTGGATTGGCTCCTCTAGTTTGATAGAGTTAGATACCCAGTGTCTGCAAGCAGTCCCAGGTTGGCTGAATCTTCCAGAATCTCCTCTAAATACTCTTGGCTTCTTGAGAATGATATATATTTGTTTTTTTAAGGAGAAAGTGGATGAACATGCATGCGTTGGTGCCCTGGGGACAAACAGAGAGGTTGTGTGTGTGTGGGTGCTTTGTAAATGACCACAGGTGAGAATTGTTTTCCTTTGAGCCAGTAGGATATGGTCCTGCACTTACACTATAACTACTGAGGCTAAGTAGCTAGTCAGAAACTTTGATCTCCAGGATGCCATCCTGGGGCTTGGCTGTGGCCAGAGGGAAGGCCTTGTCCAGCTTTCTGGGCACCATGGGGATTACCTGGGCCTGGGAGAGACACAAACACCCAGTCTCTGATGCCAGGGCAGCCAAATTGTTGTGCTGGGCACCATAGTGTCAGTACCAGGCCATGAACATACAAAGGGTGAACTCACCTTGTCCCCAACCCAGGCTTCCTGCTCTGCTTTGCATATAATTCCATTTGGTGCCAAGTAGGCCTTTCCTCCTCTCAGCTCTGAGTCCGGGCCCAGGAGCCGCTCACCTGGGGCACCAGGTACCTCCTTTCATCTGCGACACTGGAATTGACCTGACAGGGACTTAGTTGCTTTTATCTTGAGGGTTCCTAGTCTACAAGGGATGGGGAGTGGGAGCCCATGGGTCTCAGGACCTCTGGTGACTTATTAATTAGTTAAAATTTTCACTTATTCAACAATTGTTTTGGGTTCTCCAGGGGAACTGAACCAAAAGAATACACACACACACACACACACGTATACATATATATACATATATATATGTATACGTGTGTGTTTTATTTGTTTGTTTACTTATTAATTTTATTAGATTCACTCACATGATGAGAGACTAGATAGTCCCACAGTAGTCATCTGCAGGCTGGAGAGCTGGAGAAACCAGTAGCTGGTCAGTCCAAGAAGTTGGATCCTCAGAACAAGAGGGACCAGTGATGAAGCCCTGGTCCATGGCTGCAGGTCTGGAAGTTCCCTGGAGAGCTGATTTGAATGCAAGTCTGCATTCAAAGTCTGGAAGAATCTGGAGTCTCATGTCCACAGGCAACAACAGCAAAAGATGCACCGGTTCAAGGACAGTAGAGTGTGTGTGCACGTGTGAACTTCCCCTTTCATCCCCTTTTTGTTCCATCTGGGCCCCCAGCCTATGGGATGTGCCACCCACACTCAGGGCAGGTCCTCCCCTTTCAGTTCACTGACCTATATGCCAACTGTCTCTGGAAACATCCTCACAGACACATCCAGAAGTGTGCAACCAGTTGCATGTGCAGAACTCATGATGAGGAGAAAGTGCAGGATGAAAACATGGACTTGATTACAAAACTTCACTGAACAGCATTATGTACCAGATGCAGGAGCTAAAACCAATAGCATCACATTCTATTATTACTTCATTTTTATAGATAAGGAAATTGAGTCAGCAGGGGAGCTTGCTCAGGGTCCTAGAGCTCCTGAGAAGGCAGAACTGAAGTGTGAATCTAGACTTATAGACTCAAGCTCTGTGCTGAAGGTGTATATCAGGTGTGGGTAGCAGGTGGCTACGGTGGGCACTAACTCTGCCTGAGGAAGACAGAAAGGCTTCTCCGGGAGGTAGCCTTGAGCTAAGAGAAAAGTGCTCAGGTCGAGAAAAGGGGGCAGGAACGAAATCATTCCACAGTGGAGACCCTTTGACTGCAATGCTGTGAAGGTCCTGAAGAGCAATGCTCTTATGACCAGAGTGTGGGTACTCAGGGAGGGGGACTTCTAAGTTAGGTAGTGTCCACACAGGCCACCACGTGTGTAGGAGAGCTGGTGTGGTCTGTTCACCAACTGGGATGCCTGCTGGTAACTTACTCTTCTGACTGAGCCTGAGGCTGAGTGGCCAGGGAGGAAGAAGGCGCCAATGTCTGAGACCCAGGACATGTATAATCCAAGGCAAGGTGAGTCCTTATCAGCAGCAGCTTTTCCAGCATCACCTTTTATTCAAAGGGAAATTTACTCTAAAGTCTGGTCTTAAAAACGAATCAAGGCCAGGCATGGTGGTACACACTTGTAATCCCAGCAGTTCGGGAGGCTGAGGCAGGAGGATTGCGAGTTCAAAGCCAGCCTTAGCAATTTCGTAAGGCCTTAAGCAACTCAGTGAGAACCTGTCTCTAAATAAAATATAGAAAAGGGCTGGGGATGTGGCTCAGTGGTTAAGTGCCCTGGGTTCAATTTATGGTCCCCGAACAAACAAACCAACGAATAAATCAAAGAGGTGTTCTGCATGAATTAGGTGTGGGATCCTGAGCCATGCCTGCTTGGCCCCTTGATTCTCTGCTCCTTGAAGCTTTCTAGCTTCCCAGTACAGTCCACCCAGTGACAACCCATAGTTGTTTCCAGTGCTGCCCACTTGAGGTCTGACCTCTCTGGTCGTCCTGGCCCTCCACTTGGATATATCGTCTGCTCCTTTCTCTCCAGCATGCAGGTTGAGTGACACAGTCCAATTTGTTCTTTGTCCAAGAACATGATCCTCTTGCTCTCCACTCTGACCTCTGGATCTCTTACCATCCCAATCTGGGAGGAGAGCATGGGGCCCAGGGCCTCCATCTGACCAATTGGACACTGAGCCATGAAAAATGAACTCCCCTATCAGATCCTGGAGCCTCTCAGGCTTCGGTCTCGGCTTGACCTTGTGACCCAAGCTCCTGTCTTCCAGTTTCTGGGGAAAAAGGATGAGCAGGGCTATGCACTCCTTGGGGAGCCTCCATCTCTCTAACTGTATATGCTGCGATTAGACTTGGCAGGAAGAGAGAAAGGCAACCTGAAGGCAGGGGAGGGTGAGTCCAAGGGTGGAAGTGAATAAGAAACTCTTTTCTGCAAATTCAGAGTCTGAATGCTCAGGATCACATCTCCCTTTCCACTGCCCCAGGCCCAGGCCATTGTGCTCTACTTCTCAGCACCTGAAGACTCAGTGGTGCAAACAAGTTCTCTTCATACAAGCATGTGAGTGGTAAGCACCAAATGTATGCCCTGGCACTGGGCTCAGTGTTAGAGACACCGGTGCAAATAGGAGAGAGGAGCAAAATGCAAAAAGACGTAGATCCGTGATGGTTAGATGGAAATATCAAGAGCCATGTTGTTGGATGCTGGAAGGACTGGGTGAACATTCCATATATATATATACCTTGCTCGGAGCTTGCTGCCTGGGAGGTTTGCAATAAATAGAATGGCAAGATAAATGGAAAAATAATAGACACCTTTGCTGCAGGATTACTGAGGAAGGAGCACTTCATTGGGGGTGGAGGAGGGTGCTAAGCAAAGGGAGGACAGAAGATCATCTTTCAGGAGCAGCAGGAACTGAGTTCTGTAGGATAAAGGGAATCTCTTAAATCAGAGGAGAGGTTTGTTTGTAGAGTGGAAGAAGGGATATGGAGAGGGGTGTTCTGGGCATGTGCAAAGGAGGGAAGGGATGTGCATGGAGGCCTTGTTTATCTGGCAGACTCCAAACTTAGGAACATCCTTCCTACCTGACATCAGGGTCTTTTTGACATATCATTGTAGAGTGGAGATGTCTGGAACAGATCAGGGTTCAAATTCTAGTGGTGTGGCCTTGGAGAATTTCTTAACCTGAGTCTCAGTTCCTCAACACTGAAAGGGGGTTGCTGACTATCTTGCTAGATGACATGCAAGGGTGAAAAGAAACAATGCAGTCACCAGACATGGCCCATGTGGCTTTGCTTTTGCTTCTTGTCTGAGGCACAAAATCTGAGACTAGGAATTGTGGAATCAGAAGGCACCAGGATGCTCTGTTCCGGCCCATTCTCAGTGTAGGAGCTCCTCTCCAGCAGTGTCACCACGGGGTCCCCTAGCCTCTGGGTGACACTTCCTGGCTTGTACAAAGGTCACTGGACCACAGTCTTGACTGCAGCCATTGATTGTGTTCTATTATGACCCTGTGCCAGGGGAGAAGTAAAAAGCAGAAGAGAATAGGAATAGAGACTGTTGGTTGTAGATAAGTTTTAGGAGGGGCCTTAGGATCCTAACTCCTGTCCTGTACAGACACTGAGAACTGTGACTTGTCCAAAGTCACCCAGTTACTGGCAGGTCTCTCAATTTCCCTCAGTAGAGCTATTCTACAGCAGCCTTTGGCTTAGTTATCTCCAGTCTAGTGACATCACAGGGGAATTGACCAATCCCTGTAGGCTCAGAGAGTGCTCCACTGTGTGTCACTCTTATCTCCAATGCTGACCTGTCCTGCAAGCTGAGGTATTCAGGCAAGATGGAGCACTGTGATAGGGGTCTTGGAAACAGGAGGCAGAAGGAACAGACTGGAATGGACTGTTGGGACAAAACATCGGATGGCCTGGTGGTAGTTTTAGGCAGGATTCCCTGTGGAGGAACTGGAAGGGTATGGGACTTCAGCTAAGAAGTTAGAGCTAGAGGAGGCTGGACACAGGCTGCTATGTGTACCCATAGGGCAGAGCCCAGAGACCACATGGATTCTGTTATACATGCATCAGCCTTGGTGTCCCATTGGTATCTATGACGTCAGCATTTGGGTATCACTTCCATCTGAGAATAAGGCAGAACCCTAATCTGGAGGAACTGACAATTGGCTAGTTCCAAGATGCAGGCTTAGGCCCTAGGAGCCACGAAAAGGCTAATGTGGTCTGACAAGGCTGCTAGTAGGCTCAGGTGACCTACCTGAGGGGAGAGGAGGCTACACACCTCGGGAACCACATAGGTCATTGGACAGCAGGGGCAGAGACTCCTGGTCCCAGCTCTACCTTCTCCATTGTCCCTTTCTGTCTAGCAGGGCTCTACTGGGATGAGCTCATGATTTGCAGTGGCATTGGAGGTGAGACCTTGGAGTGCTGGGGGGCACTCTGAACCAGCGCTGCTATTCAACTTGCAGGGTAACCTTGGGCAATTCTATTAACTTCTCTGAGCATCAATCTCCCATCTACAAACGGGATAATACCCCCAACCCTGTCTTCCCCTCCCCATGGTTTCTTTATTGGTTAAAAATAAAAACTATATGGCATGATACTGAAGTGACCAGCTGCCTCGTGTCTCATCACGAGGTCCTTCCATCTGTAAGTCCCCCAGAGCAAAGGTCTAGCCTCTGGCTTCCTCTGTGCCCCACCCTGACCCCCCACAGTGTTCAGAATGGCACTATGTCCGCCTGTGCAGATCGGCTGTGCAGATCAAGTGAGAGGACGGGCCACAGCTGAGGCCAGCCTGCGGGGCTCTGGCAGCCGGCAAGGTTGCTGAGGAGGGAACAGCCTGGTGATGGATGACGCTGCCAGCCTTTGCCCATCTGGCAGCCTGAGCAATTTGCATAAAAACAAAGACAGCTCTGGAGGCATGAAATATTGATGCCCTGAGACTTTCCAGAGTGGCATCTCTGTCTCGCTCTGTGAAGGCCTGGCTCCCAGCCCCCAGGATAATGGCATCTCCTGCCTGTTGAGGTTGGTTCTGAGGGGCTGCAGGAAGGGAGAGTGCCCTGTCCGAGAGGGCCGCTTGGGAGTCCTTGTGGACACACGTTCTTCTTGGGTTTCAGGTGATACTGACTTTAATCAAACTAGGTTGGAACAAACCCACCTTGGATCAGGTTCTGAATGGCTCAGTTTCTATTCTGCCAAAGGCACATGGGAGCCTTGGTCCCCTCAGCAGGCCCAGGTCTCCCTCCCTGACCCTCACGAAGGAACCCACTGACCGAATGGCAACCTTTCCAAAGTGATAGGATGGGAAGGAGGAGACCCAGCCCTGAGGAAGCTCTGGAATGCAGAGGTGTGCAATGATTGGGGTATACCCTCATTAGCATCCTGGTGGGGGCCTGCTGCTGAAAATGCCCATGCGGAGCCTACATAGTCCAGCCTTCTTTTCAGGCAGCCCCCGGCTCCCATCGTTCAGATTCCTCTTCTAAGAATGAAGCAGTGATAAAGGTTGGGGGTTTAGTCCCTCTGAGTCTTAAGGTGGAAAGAGGGGGCATTTTAGGCACAGGTACATTTGAGGTCTTTGTCCTCAGGCAGGGCCAGGGCTCTGTTTATCTCTAGTTTGGCTTTTCCCAAGAGGTGGGGGTGGCAACATAAAATTGGAGCTCTGTTCTCAGCTCTGTCCCCTCAGGCATTCCCTTCTGGCCCAGACCCCTCCATTTCCATCTGCCAAAAGAGCGCGAACATTCAGAACTAGCCAGATTCCTACTGCCTGAGCAGGCCAGTCCTAATAGGTCTCTCTGTTTGAGCACCTCCAGGCCGCCAGCCAAGGCTTAGTCATCTTTGTATCCTCAGCTCCTGGTGCACAGGAGGCACCTGAAAGATATTTGATGAAATTAGCAGAATCTTGGGGTGTGGGATGGGGCTGGCCCCAAAGCTGACCAATAAGATGAAGACAGCATCCACAGGCCAATAACAAAGATGTTTGCTGTCACTGAAGAGGTTTGGAGGGGGACAGGGGTCTTCTTTTGATCTGAAAGCACCTACTTAGTTGGTTGACAAGCGTTAGTATGCTTCCTCTCCGGCCAGGGGTCCCACCTTTCCATCAGAGCTATAGAAGGCCAGCATTTGGGGCTTTTTGTTTTTGAGTTTAGTTTCCTCCTAAGAAATACACATTCACAGTACAAAAATTGTGACAAACAAGAGTACAAAGAAAATAGCTATGATGTTCTCAACAAGTTGAGTCATGTCTTAACATTCTTATTCTAAATAAAGCTGACTTGGCTAGGTTAGGGGTTAGAGAAGTATCCCTTTTCCATTCTGAAAGCAAGTAACACCAACCATCCACTCACTTGCCCTTGGAGTGAACCTCTTGAACCGGTATTTCCAATACTACAGGTTGCTCTCGGTGGGCACTGGCTTAAGATTGGCACAGTTTGCCTGTTCTGGGAGTGGGGTCTACAGGGTCTTTGTGAACAGGCTGAAGAACCCAGATCTACTGGGTCTGCTCTCCTTACCTTTGCTTGGTGACCCAGCACTGGTAGCACCTCACCTTATCAGAGTTGGGACACTGACTCATTTCTTACTCAAACTAAAGTGTGGAGGAGGAGATTGGAAGAGAGGACAGGCATCATCATTCTGCCTTAAAGGAACGACTGTTAATTTAGAGCCTTTTTTGAGACCAGAGATTATCACTTTCAATCTTTTCTCCACATAGCATCCATATGATTGTTCCAGGATGCAAATCAGATCTGTCACTCCCCTCCTCAAAATTCTTCGATGACTCATATCAGTTACAGGGCAAAACTGTTGTCCTTGAACATCAGTTCTCCCTTCTTCCTTAACAGCATAGTTTTGGGCTAGATATGATGTTGCAAGATCCAAGAACACATTTCCCAACCTCCCTGGTAGCTTAGATCTGAGAACTCCCAGCAGACCCTCAGGTATAGGAGTAGGCTTGACCAACTTTGCCAACCCACAGATGTCTGAGGAATCATAAATGATTGTGATCCTAAGCCACTGAGTTTAGGGGTGGTCTGTGATGTTACAATATGTTATTGACGTAGGGTCCTCCTCCAGTTCCCAAACTCGGCAAGAAGGCAACAGGCAAAACTAAAAAGACTTGATGGTAAATGAACAGAGGGGGGCACACACATGCACATGTGCATGAGCACGTGTGTACACACGTACACACACCCAGAGAGGGATAGAGAGAGGGAGTGGGGGGACAAATGTGTCAGTCAGAAGAGAAGTTAGTTAGAAATTGCAGTGGTGAGATGGAGAATCTGTCAGGTAAAGGCAACTGAGTCCACCTCAGCTCTGTCTGGGTAAGCTCATCTGGCAAATGTTTGGGAGAAGCTGCTCTGCTATCTGGTGAATCTCAATTGTGGAAATGGCTAGATGAACCTGATGCCATTAAGCAATCAAATATTTTAATTACCTTATCTCAGTTGATTCCTCAATGTTTCTATAATTTCATTCCCACAGAGAGGTTCTGGTCATATTTGAGTAAATTTTTGATGCATTTGACATCAAAAATCAATGTTCTCATTGATTTAATTGACATTTTGGTCACATTTATTGGTATTCATTTAAGATTAGTTAGTGTGCATCTGTGTCCCCAAATATGACTAAATTTGATTGGAGATTCTGGCAGAGTTCATCAGTCTGCAAGGAGGACCTTGTTGCCATTTTGTTGGTGGACAGTTTCTCAAAATAAAACTGCCTTTAGCTGGACTTTAGAAGTCCAGCTGCTTATTAATATCCACCCCTCTCTGGGTTTCCAAGGTTAATGCTATTATCCAGACATGCACAAGTCTCAGGTGAGACCAGGTGAGTGCATGTCACTGGTTAGTAGAAAAAGTTGGAGGAGGGAGACACTGAGCTTGATCTACAGATTCAAAGATCCGCCATTACCTAAAGGCATCTCTGCAGCCCTATTGTTTCAGAAAAAATTGTTCTAGATCCTCTCCTCCAACCTTACTTTATAGATGTGGACACTCAGGCTCAGAGAGTTGTCCAAATTCACACAGTCCCCTGAATCCTCCATGTGGGAGGATTCATATACAGGAGAGCCACAAATTTGTTCTTACTGCAGTTGGTTGATGACTCAGGGATAATGCCTAGTGCACCTCTGAGGGCAGGAGCCATGCCTGCGCTTAACACCAACAACCTAGAATTGCACATGTCTGTGGGGGTCTCGGCATGTGCTGCAGATTAGCTGGATTTGGGGTTAAGGTGTGGTCTCTATGCCCTATTTCTCAGTCTTGGGTTTGGCTGTCTGGTCCTCCCCTCCTGCCATCCATTCTCTCAAGCTGTGATCTTGGCAGGAGCAAGCTGCTTACTTGTGCTTCATTACCCATAACTCACTTTCCAACTGGTCATACTCCTGCAAGGAAATAAGAAAAGCTTTCCTGACTGTGGAACAAGGGAAATTTTTCTTTTCTTTATAGTTTTCTACTTTCTTTTTCTCCTTCCAAATAGGTTCAGTTTTGGTTTTAATGTTGACTCAGTTATGACAACTGGGGGGAAGCTTTCTGCAGAGGGGCAGGGAAGGATCTGAATGTGATTCCAGGTCTCAGTGTAGAGCAGGGAAAGAATGCAGAGCTGGGTGTTACAAGGCTTGAGTTCTAGTACCCTGGCTCTGGGACATTAAGCTGGTCGTTTGATTTTTTTTTTAAGGACCCAGACATTTTATCTGCAAAACAAAAATATTGAGTTTCTTAATAGCTTCAGCACTAGTATGCTGTGGTTTCATTTTGAACTAAAATTTGTTTGGACTGCAGACAGGAGACACTGGACTTCACTCCCTGATTAAGTGAGCTCTGTCCTTGGTGCTGAGACCTTGAGTATGATGTCATTGGCCACTGTCATCTTCAGGATCAGTTTTACAAAATGGGGCACCACTGAAATTTTTGAGAATTTTTAGGACTTATTTCCTGTGATATTGCTTTAGCCATGGACTTGAGGCTTGAAGGTTTTTCATACTATTGTTGTTAAAAGTTAGATCTAACTCTATCTGCAGGATGGTTTGGCAAAATGTCTCCCATGAACACTGCAATTTGATGGCGTGACCATATTCTCTGGGATTTTTCTAACACTGTCCCAATTCTAAATACGCTGTCACATAGTTTCCATGAGTAAGTGTGATGCTCTGAAATTCTAATATTTTACTATCTATACCATCTCTCCAGGCTGTCTCTTGGCCATGGAAGTAGTTTCTAAAAATCTCTTGTCCAGGCATGTGTTTAGATCTCTGGATTTGAAAATATGACTCTGGCGTAGACAGAGTGTGTCTGCTATCTCTTGCTTTAATATTATAAAGTGTCTGGATAAGAAATTGCCAGGATTTTTCCTTTTTTATAAACAATTTTTGTGACAAGAGGGCATGCCTGGGTTATGATGTGAGCTCCCATTTTTTTTTTTTTGGACAGAAAGGCAAAAGACCAAGCAATTTGGCATGGGTCATACCTACTCAATGTCACACAAGGGTTAAGAGGATAAAGCACAAGACGAGTGAGACTTTGGTGTCTCCACAGCACCAGAGGGCCTGGGTGATCTCTTCCCCCAGTGAACATGTTTACTGTACCGGTTACTTTGACACTGGGTTGACACAATGGTGGTGACAGAATGGGGATTGTCATATGAATAAGTCTCCTGATGTTGAACAATGACAGGAGGTCAGTGATGGCCTGCGAGCAACTTGTGGGCCTATGAAGAGCATTCCAAAGAGCCATGTGGACAAAGGTCACCTCAGCTTGCCTCTACGCCCATCACACTTTTGGGTCCCCTTCTTCCCCTTCCTTTTTAGATTTGGGCTTTCTTATTCTCCATGTCAGGGAACATAATTCAAAGTTTATCCCAGACATTTAATTCAGGAAGTGTGTATTAAGCACCTACCACGTACTTATTGTGCCTTGGCCATGAGGCAGGTGAAAGCTGAGGACTTACTGACATTGAGGAGAAGTGTCCAGAAAGAAGGAGGAGAAGGAGGGGTGGGAAGGAAGAGGACAATGGCTGCCTGGAAAACCCCAGAGGGGAGGCAGTGGTGTGGGATTGTCATTGTGGACTCCAGAGCCAACCAGCTTAGGCACAAGGCCCAACTTATTTGTTTAATAGATATGTGACCTTGGACGGGTTGAGTGACCCCCTTATAAGCCTGAACACATTCATTTGTAAGAGGGTATACAATAGTACCCTCACCCACAAGGTTGTGTGTGAAATTTAGTTAAATAATTCATGCAAAGAGTTTAGTCCAAAGAGTTTAGTCCATGAATGCTCAGTGAAAGGTGATTTTCTTTATTACACACGTGTGGTGTTCATACAGCATGTGGATTGCTTGGAAACAACCAAGCAATTTAAGATTCATGCTATCTGTCATCTTCCCTGGACTGTGAGGGTGGAAAAGTTGGTCTTGGCAGTTTCTGCTTTCCCTCAAGGATACGCTAGCAATCTTGTCACATCTTGTCATCTTCCAGGAGGTTGCACATGAATTGTTTGGATATTTGATCCACATCTTGCCCGATGCTGAAAGAGCTGTTGGCTTTGAACCTGGAGGGTTACCTCTGTGTAAGGGCTGTCTCCATACCTTCCTCATTATGGTCCTCAGGGATGTCTCCCAACCTCTGTGAATCTAAACATAACACCTTGTGCCTTTGTCAAATGTTCACGATGTCTTATGTGCCTCAGGATGCAAGTCAAAGGGACCAACAAAACACAGCTCTTTGAAGACCTCTTTAATTATTTCTTGCCCTAATCAAGTATGGCTTTTCATCTTTCCATCACACGAGGCACTCTAATTATGCAATTACAGTTGATCTTTTAAAATAAAGAGCAGTTCAAAATGCTTCTGTCTTCTCTTTGTCTCTAGTTAGTCTGTCATTTAGCTGGGTGCAGGGGATTGTCTTCAGGGGGTGGAAGTGACATGACTTTCCCTCTTCTTCCTCCTCTTTTTCCTTTTATAGGTGGGGAATGTTTGCCTATTTCCACCATTCCTCTGGCAAGATCCTTTTTCCTTCTCATGCCAGTTTTTGTCACTACAAACCTGAGTATGTGTTTCTTTTGTTCAGTTCTAATGACAAAATTTGTCTGGGAGAATGTCTAATTTTCAGATCCTTCAGCCACTCTCTACAGGCTTTAGACAGTGTTATGGTTTGAACCCGGTATGTCCCCCAAAGTCTTATGTGTTGAAGGCTTGGTCCCCAGTGCAGCAAGGTTCAGAGGTGGGACTTGAAGAAGTGATTGGATCATGGGGGCCCCAACCTCACCAGTGGATTAATCCACTGATAGTGGAATGGATTGATGGGAGGCAGGTAGGGCATGAATGGAGGAAGTAGCTCACCAGGAGTGTGCCCTGAAAGGTATTTCTTGTCCCCAGCCACTTTCTCTCTATCTCCTGGCTGCCATTAGCTTAGCAGCTCTCCTCTGCCATGCCTTTCTGCCATGATGTTTTTGGTCTTGGAGCCAGCTGACCGTGGACTGAAACCTCTGAAGCTGTGAACCAAAATAAGTCTTTCCTCCTCTGAGTTGTTTTCTCAGGTAGCTACCACAGTGATAAAAAGACACAGACTAACACAGACAGCATCACTCTGATGCAGCCCCTAACACTAGCAAAAATACAAGTCAGAGAGCTACTGGTACTTAGACTGTACTAACCATGCCAGCTATTCTTGCCGTTTCCCTCATAGTTGCTCCCAGGGTCCCTCCTCTTTTCTCATCCAAGTGGTCTCCCTTGGCGGTCTCATTCAGTCTCATGCTTTAAATGTTTTCTGCATGCTCATGACTCCAGAAATTTCTTCAGGCTGTAACTCTCTCTTGAACTGCATGTCTGAAGTGGATCTTCTGATAGTTCCCATCAAACCAGCTTCTCATGCATTTTCCCAATCTCAGTAAAAGGTGACTCCATTTTCCAGTTGCCCAGACCAAAACCTTTGGTGGTCTCCTTGACTTCTTATTCTCTAACTTTCTATATCTAACCGATAGTAAGTTATGTTGATCCACCCACAAAATGCATCCAGAATATGACCTCATCTTGTTCCTTCCAGTCTTCCACCTTAGTCTGAACTAGTATTCTCTCTCATTTGGATTATTCCAGTAGCTTCTTTTTAAAATTTTTTTATTTGTTCTTTTTAGTGACACATGACAGTAGAATGTATTTTGACATATCATACATAGATTTTTCAGGTTGAACATGATGTGGAATTACACTGGTCATGTATTCATATGTGAACATAAGAAAGTTATGTCTGATCCATTCTACATCCATTCTCCATTTTCTCATTCCCATCCCTCTTCTCTTTCCCCTACTCACTCCTCTCCAATCTGGCAAACCTCTCCTTCCTCCCCTTTGCCTATTGTGAGTCAGCATCCATTTACCAGCAAATGCCATGATTTTACTCCTCTTTATGGCTGAGTAATATTCCATTATGTATATGTACCACATTTTCTTTATCTGTTGAAGGGCACCTAGGTTGGTTAAATAGCTTAGCTATTGTGAATTGAGCTGCTATAAACATTGATGTCGCTGCATCACTGTAGTATGCTGATTTTAAGTCCTTTGGGATAACTGAGTCAAACGGTGGTTCCATTCCAAGTTTTCTGAGGAATTTCCATACTGCTTTCCAGAGTGGTTGCATCAATTTGCAGTCCCACAAGTAATGTATGAGTGTACCTTTTTCCTTACATTCTTGCTGACATTTATTATTTCTTGTATTTTTGATAATTGTCATTCTGACTGGAGTGAGATAGAATCTCGGTGTAGTTTTGATTTGCATTTCTATAATTGCTAGAGATGTTGAAAATTTTTTCATATATTTGTTGACCAATCATATTTCCTCTTTTATGAAGTGTCTGTTCAGTTCCTTTGCCCATTTATTGATTGGGTCATCTATTTATTTGGTGTTACATTTTTTGAGTTCTTTATATATCCTGGAGATTAATGCTCTATCTTAGGTGCAGGTGGCAAGATTTTCTCCCATTCTGTAGGCTCTCTCTTCATGTTCTTTATTGTTTCCTTTGCTGTGAAAAAGCTTTTTAGTTTGATACCATCCCATTTATTGATACTTGATTTTACTTCTTGTGCTTTAGGAATCTCGTTGAGGAATTCTATCACTGAGCCAACATGATGGAGATTTGGGCCTACTTCTAGTAGGCCCAGGGTCTCTGGTCTAATGCCTAGGTCCTTGATCTACTTTGAATCGAGTTTTGTGCAGAGTGAGAGATAGAAGTCTAATTTCATTTTGTTACATATGGATTTCCAGTTTTCCCAGAACCATTTGTTAAAGAGTCCATCTTTTCTCCAATGTATTTTTTTGGCTCCTTTATCTAATATGCGATAGCTGTATTTATGTGGTTTTGTCTCTGTGTCTTCTATTCTATTCCATTGGTCTTCATGTCTGTTTTGGTGCCAATACCATGCCATTTGTGTTACTACAGTATATGTAGTATAATTTAACATTGGGCATTGTGATGCCTCCTGCTTCACTTTTCTCACAGGTTGCTTTGGCTATTCTGGGCCTCAAATGAATTTCATTCTTGCTTTTTCTCTTCTGTCATTGGAAACTTAACAGGAATTGCATTAAATCTGTATAGCACTTTTGGTAGTATGGCCATTTTGACAATATTAATTCTGCCTATCCAAGAAAATGGGAGATCTTTCCATCTTCTAAGGTCTTCAATTTCTTTCTTTAGAGTTCTGTTGTTTTTATTGTAGAGGTCTTTCACCTCTTTTGTTAGATTGATTCCCAAATATTTTATTTAATTTCTTTGAGGCTATACAATAGCTTCTTAACTAACTTCCCTGCATTCACTCTCAATCTCCCATTTTCTCTGAGCTGCAAAGTGATTCTGAAAAATGTAAATGTCTTCTCTCCCAGAACCCTCCAATGGGTCCCATGTCACTCATAGTCCAGGTAGAAGACTTTCTAATGACTACAGAGCCTTGTGTAAACCTGACCCCATCATTTATCTTCCCTGGTGCTCTCCTCATTCACTGTTTCACACCAGCCTCCTTGTTGTTCCTTAGATATAAGTAACCTTTCACCTCAGGATCTTTGCTTTTGCTGTTCCCTTTGTTTGGAATGTTTGTCCTCCATATGTCTGCTCAGCCCACTTCCATTAGGCTGCTCCAGGTTACTTATCCAAAATTGCACCCTCCAGTCTAGCCCTATCCCTCTCCTCTCCTCTCTATTTATTTCCTTAGCACTTTATCACATTTATCTTGGTATTTTCTCTGTGAAGTTAGGGATTTTTTTTTCAGTTATGTCTGCTAGAGCCCCCAGTGCCTGGTATAGAGTAGTATTTGATAGATATTTATTGATCAAACTGCTCTAAGATCTTGTATTTATTAATTCTTTTAATTCCCACAATGACTTTTTGGGCCCTTTTTTGTACATGAAGAAATGGAGGCATAATATTAAGTAAATGGCCCAACATTACACAGCTTGTAGTGACAGAGCTGGGACTTAATTCCAGGCAGTCTGAGTCTGATCTCATGTGCTTCACCACTGGGCTTCACTGCCAGGGTGTGGTATATGGTTTTCTGTCTCTGTGGTTGAGATCTGTCATATCACAGGGACTTGACATGGGTTGGTCACTGCCACTATCAGCTTGGGATGTCATAATAAAATATCACAGACTGAGTGGCTTACACAACAGACATGCATTTCTCACAGATATGGAGTCTGGAGTCTGAGCTTGGGGTCCAGCATGATCAGATTCTGGTGAGGGCTGTCCCTGGCTTGCAGGCAGCTACCTTCCTTACTGTGTCACATGTCCTTTTCTTGGCATGCACACATAAAGCCGATCTTTTTTTTTTTTTTTGCTTCCCCTTTTATAAAGCCACCAATACTATCCAATTAGGACTACACCCTATGATCTCATTTAACCTTAATTCCCTCCTAAAGCTCTGTATCCAACCAGAGCCATATTGGGGGTTAGGGCTCAACATGAGTTTTGGGGAACACAATTCCATCCATAGCTGCCATTATCTGAATTGAGTGGCCTGAGGTCTAGGAGAAAGGGTTTTTAACAGACCCATCCAGGCAGCAGCTGCTCATGGGGTTCCATGACAAATTGGTAAGAGGCTCTTGCCTCCTTCACAGCTTTGATCTGGTATAACCTGAAGAGGTCCCCCAGGTACTGGGCTAAGTGGGCTCACACATCACTTCCTTTAATCTTCTCAATAAACCTGTGAGCTGGATGCTGCTCTCACCCCCATTTTATGAATAGGGAAGCAGAGGCTCAGAAAGGTTGAGCACTCTGGCCCCAGGCCAAACAGATAATAAGTGGCAGAACCAGAATGTGGACTCAGATCTATATGACTCCAGAGCCAATGCTCTTTACTGTAAAAGTCATTTATTTTGGAAAATAAAAAGTAAGTTACAAGACAATGCTTACCCTTGAAGCATAATTTTATCCTAATACTTGCATTAAGTAAATTTTTTCTTTAAAAAGTATTTTCTTGCTTATTTGTTAGTATATAGTCTACATTTATTAGTTGTGACATGATTGGGTTGGGATTATTGGGCTTTAAATTTGTTTTTCTCTGAAATATATCATTTGCTAAAAAGTTACCAAAATAGGGAAGAAGTCAGGGTAATGTGGTAGGAAGAGCTTGCACTGGTCAGCAGTTGGGTGTTCTGAGCCTCTAGTGTGACCCTGGAGTAAGCACACCCAGTAAGTAAGGGAGTGGAAGGGTCTGCCAGAGCTGACCTCTGAGGTCTTTCTGCACTCCGGGACCTGAAGCTCCAAGGAAGCCAGGTGGAGCAGTCAGTCTTTCTGAAGTTGGATGTGTGTGTGCTGTAATTCCCCAATGTAGTGTGCAGGATGGATAGTGGTGCCCACTGGTTCTGCTGCCTTGAGGTGGGGACTCAGGGTGTGTGGGAAGGGGGCAGTCAGAGAGCCAGGCAAAGGAACTAATGGCTGAAGGCCAAGAAACTTCTCTGTTCTTACCCTGGGTGCACAGGCTTGGGAGCAGAACTGGGGCCCCTGGAACAGACATTTTCATATTGGAAGAAGTGAAACCCAGCTACCCTGTGACAACACTGATAATAAGGAGAATTCATGCTTCTGTTTCTATCCTGCTTGTGTCTCCAAAGGTGGTCCCCAAATGAAAACATCTGTGTCATCTGCACCTTACTACCTCCTCTACCCCAATTATTCCATATGCTCCTTACTGTAGCCATGCAAGTGACAGGCTGTTGGCCTTGATTTATATCCCAGAAGCCATGAGACTTCGGCCCAGTCAATGGCCACATCCTTGGGCCATTTCTTCCAGTGGGCCACTCTGGGGGCTTCTGGACACTCCTTTGCCCTTAATCTTTCACTATCTGTACTCATCCCTCCAGCAATCCTAGCTGATCTCCCTCAACCCATCTGGTACCTGGAGCTTCAGTTGGAATGACACTTAACTGGATCTTTCTCTAATGTAAAGCTTCATTTAAAGAAGACAAACATAACATTTGATTATAATTGCTCATAGTTCCCTTTGAGAAACAGGAAATGTCCTGAGCTCTGCCCTGCCCCCAGGAATGAGAAAGCAGCGAATGGGGGAGTACCTCTTGCCTGCCTGCCCTGGCTTCTGAGCAAGGCCCTTCCACCACAAGGACAGCTCTCGGTTTCTCAGGGATAGGCTTCGATGAGGGAGTCTGCCATAGAGGCATTTTCCAGTGTTGGAAGGAGTCTGTGCTGGCCCGGAGATCTGGCTGTTGTCCCACTCTTGCCACCTCAGGACACAGAAAATGTGGCTTGGTTCACTTACTTTGGCCTTAGACTTGGATGTGTGAGGGTGAGTAAGAGAGAACCCATTTAGTTGGGGCAGCTTCATGGGCAATGGAGGGAGAGTGGAGCAGAAACAGGGAGCTGGAGGTGAACTAGGGCACAAGAAGCCATCAAGGAAGAAAAGGGCAGCTATGGTGAAAGGGCTCCCTCTCCCTGCCAGCTGGGAGACCCTGCCTCTCCAGGCCTCCTCTGCCCCCTGTGGTGAGAAGAGGGAACTGCAGCTGCTCTTCCTTCACCTGCCCTGAACCCACACCTCAGGGTCCTGGGCCTAGGGTTGCCTAACAAAATATAGTGTGCCTGGTTAAATTTGCATTCCAGATAAAAAATGAATTTTTAGTATAAATGTACCCCATGAAATATTTTGGACTTGCATATACTAAAAAATAATGTATTGTTTATCTGAAATTAAAATTTAATGTCTTCTATTTTTATTTCTGAGATCTAGTAACCCTATCTGCACCTTGACAGTCACTACCATTGGTCTGTTTGTCCTAAAAAGCATGGGCAGGAGCCTGAAGTGCAAACTACTTTCAACCATGCTTAGGGCTCACAGGGCAGGGCCAGAGGTCAACTGTGCAGTGGCCTCCAAGATTTCTCTGAGCCCTGGGATGCTTTATCTACCTGGAAGTTTGTGGCCTGAAATTTCAATATTGGTCTTAGCTCAGTTAGTAAAAAAAAATTGGAGAGCTGACTGGACAGAAAGGCAGAATCTGATTGTAATCTATCAATGGTGTGGGGAAAAATAAAGCCTCCCCATGCCTATGTCCTCAAACATGAAGGGAACACAGGAAGACACATTTCACAGGCTCCTTATGAAGACTAAATGGTACATATAAAATAACTTGGCATATAAATATTTGTTGATGTCATTCCATTTTTAGTGCAAAAAGCAGAAGGCCCTGGGCAGGGAAGGAAGCCATGGCAGGGGAAGGGAACATAGGAAGACACATTTCACAGGCTCCCTATGAAGCCTCCACTGAGGATGTTCTGCCTCTCACCAGGGTCCTAGTCCTTACATTGCTGCTGCTTTTCTGACTCTCTGGAAGGGCTTAGCATTTGGCACATCTCTTGTCATCTGGAATCCAGGCCCAGTATAAGACAGGGAGCAGGAACAGAGGGACAGGGAGATGGAAACTGGGAGACTGGGAAGGAGTGGCAGAGAGCCTGGGAACATCAGGATTTGGCCATGATATATAGCAAGATTAGGAGAATGCAGGCAATTGTGGCTATTGCAAAGATGGAAAGGAACATTGCCTTTTAACCTATACAAATGCCAGAATAGAGTGAGAATAGCATTATGGTTCAAATGTAAAAATACCATCTCCATTGATGCCAGTTATAAATATAGGTGATGTACTAAAGTAAGAAGATGAAAACTGTAGTGGGCTTGGCTATAGAAATACAAAAAAAATACAACCAAACACTACCATTTGTGTGTATCATCACATGCCCCAGAGATGGTGAGGAATTTTACCGCATATACATTCTGCTAGAGTTTTTTTTTGTACCAGGGATTGAACCCAGGGTCACTTAACTGTTGAGTCACATCCCCAGCCCTTTTAAACATTTTATTTAGAGATAGGGTCTTGCTGAGTTACTTAGGACCTCACCAAATTGGTGAGGCTGGCTTTGAATTCACGATCCTCCTGCCTCCACCCACCTCCCTAAGCTGCTAGGACTATAGGTGTGTGCCACCATACCCGGCTGGAGTTTTAATTGAGTGTAACTTTTTTTTTTTTAAAATATTTTTTAGTTGTAGATGGACACAATATCTTTATTTTATTTATTTATATGTGGTGCTGAGGATTGAACCCAGTGACTCACGCATGCAAGGCAAGCGCTCTACCACTGAGCCACAGCCCCAGCCCCTTAATTGAGTGTAACTTTGACGTTATACTTTGTCTGTATGTAACTCTAGCCTTAGCCTTCAGTCCTGTGAGTCATTGTAACCTCTCCTTATGCATTCTGTAGGATTCCGACTCCAGCTCTTCTCCCCCGCACTAGCCCCTCAATTGCTGTGACATAATGCTAATGGTACATTGTTGGTGCTAAGCGTTTGCTTTTTAACAGAAAGTGATGGCCTAAATGGAAATAATCATGATAGAGTTGGTATTGAACCTTTCTTCTGAGGAACTCTTGCAAACAATTTCAGGGCCTGGGGCAAGACTGCCAATTGTGGCCCATGAGCCATATGTCTAAAATGGAGAAGTTATAATGAATTAAGCTAAGAAACATTACTTAAAATATGTTCACTTCCTACTTTGACACAGTATTTTTGCGATAAGCTAGGAGGTCATGTTCAAATTTAGAATCCAGGGATTCCTCAACATGCTATGTTCCAACATGGTGGAATAATTTGTCCCTTGTGCTTAGTCTGCAAATCACCCCTCTTTTCATTCCATTCCTGGCTCAGTCTAACACTTTGAAGGTCTGAATTAGTTTTCTTCTGCTACTGCAGAAAATTACTCAAACTTTATAACTGAATGTGGACTTATTTTCTTTCAGTTCTGGAGGTCAGAAGTCTGGGTTTCATTTAGCTAAAGTCAACGTGTTGGCAGGGCTGCGTTCCTCTCTGAAGGTTTAGGGGAAAATCCATTTGCTCCTGTTTTTTAGCCTTTCTAGAGGCTTCCTGAATTCCATGTCTCATGACCCTTTTCTTCATCTTCAAAGCCATCAGCCTAGCATCTTTTTTTTTTTTTTTTTTTTTTTTTTTTTTTTTTTTTTTTTTTTTTTTTTTTTTTTTTTTTTTTTTTTTTTTAGTTGTAGATGGACACAATGTCTTTATTTTATTGCTTTGTATGTGGTGCTGAGGATCAAACCCAGGGCCTTACGCATGCGAGGCAAGCGCTCTACCGCTGAGCTACAATCCCAGCCCCAGCCTAGCATCTTAAAATCTCTAATTCTCCTGCCTTCTTTTGTCACTAAGGGCTACTGTAATTGCTTTGGACCTCTCTGGACAACAAAGGATAATCTCCTCATTTCAAGATCTTTAAATTAGTCACATGTGTAAATCCTCCTTTGTCATGAAAGGTAACTGGTTCTGGGAATTAGCATGTAGACATCTTTTGAGGGGGCATTTTTCTGCCTCCCACACAGTCTTTGTGAACAGTGTAGACATTGTACTCTCCTTGCCAATACCCGTTCTATGGGCCCAGGGAGGAGCCATCCTTGAGATTATTAATCAAGTGAAGAGGCCCATGCAGACCCTGGAAGTGGGCTTGGATTTGTTTGGGCAAATAATTAAGCATCCTAGGTGCCTAGAGAGTGGTCCAGAAGAGGGACATGAGCTCCAGGTGTGAGCAGCCTCTTGCTCTATGGGAGAGACCGGGAGAGGGAAGGACCCAGGTGGAGCCCTTGATGCCTTGAGGCCCTCAAAGGCTAGAGGTTCAGGACAGGATTCCTCTTGGTTGGGTCTATAGGTGATACTGTCTTCTGATCTAGGATTACTAACCCAGGTTCAATGGACTCTGAAATTCTATGCATTTTTTTTCTTTGTGTGTATATGCATTTTGGGGGAAGTTTTATGTTTTTTTAATCAGATTCTGAAAGTGACCCAGAGGAGTTAAGTGCTCTGTTTACTCTTATTGGGCAAAGCTGACCCTTTCTGGGTAATTTCTCTGTCCTTCAGTCCACAGGGATACAGAGGCTTCTCCCAAGCTGGCCTTTGCCTATAATGAGCCTTTGCAGTGACAGTTCTGAAGAGTGGAAGGGACCCATGTGGGTTGGATGAGGCTCCTATCTGGGGTGAGGAGAGAAGGAGCACCTGAGGGCAATGGGAAGAGACAGTATTTTCCTTCTCTGGCAAACAGACACTCAAAGTCATTTTCCACATCCCTGATCTCACCTGCCAAGCAGAATGCAGGACAGGTGCCAGATGGGAGACTGCAAATTTGCTGGCCAGCACCATCGCTGACCCCACCTGCCTGATGTGCCTGACAGGTGAGCCAGAGACTCGCTCTCCTCAGGAGGGGATCTGGAGGAGTGAGGGAAACAACATCAATTTCCACCATCTGCTTTTTATTTTCTAAGAAACTAAACAGAGTTTCTTCTTCCCAGTGAATTTCCTTAACAAGGATATTTTAAAGCTTTGGAAAACATTCTTGTCCTAGTTTAATTGTATAAAGACTTTCTGTACTGAAAGGGGAGGAGAGCGGGCTAGAAATGGGGAGAAAGGGGGAAGAAAAGAGGAGGGAGAGCAGGGAGGGGGAGGGGAAGTTAGAGAGGAAAGAGTGGGAGGAAGGAAGCAAGAGAAAAAAGGGGAAGAGGGAGTAGGAGAGGGAGGAGGAGGGAAGAAGAGAGAATGCATTTCAGACATTAAAGAGCAGCTCTTTCCTGAATAATTTTCTCTCCCAAGTTTCTTCTTTTCCAGTCCAAGTGCCACCATCAGCTCACCTTGCTGAGATGAGGCACCTGACATCTCAGGGAAAGGACCTATGATTCTACCCTCCCCATCCCTGTGCCTGCCAGTCTTTAGGAGTCTTCTCTGTTGAATCCTTCCCTAGGGGCATCTGAGGAAAGGGAGTGAGGCAAAGAAAGGCATCTGTGGACCCAGGAGCTCAGACTGTGGTCCAGGTTGGGGAAATCATGGTGTCCAGTTGGAGAGTCCATTGAGAAATACCTCTTTCAGCTCTGCATCTTCAATCTCTTCCTGGCATTTGCCTCAGGAAAGACAGCTTTCTGACCTCAGCATCTCTCTTTGACCCCTAAGTTCCTCCCCAGTCTCCTTGTCCGTCCTGACCCAGTCTGGTCTGAGGTGTTCTGGCAGTTCAAGCTGGCCAGTGAGCATGGTCTTCTCTTCAGAAGGAGCAAAGAGGCAGAGATGGGGACTGAGGAGCATCCCACAGAATTTTTTTTTTCTTCTGAGAGACAGCTTGTGTTTCTTCCCCACCATCCCCTAGAAATACCTGCTTCTGAGGGAGCAAGTTGCCCTGGGGAAACTGAGGCCATTACGAGTCATTCACGGTATACTGGAAACTCTCCATGATGCCTCCTTCCCTTGGCTGACAGGTGAGGAGGACTGGCCAGAAGCCTTCTATGCCAGCCTCTGCTTAGTACTGACTGAACACTTCTCTGTCCTCTCAGACCAAAGCTCCAGGAAGTCCCTAGGTCACCTCCAGGTGGGAACAGGGCTCCATGAAGTCCTGCTGTCACTTTTGTCTTGTTAGTGCCTCAGAGGACAGATGGAGAATTGGGTCAGGAGAAGCCAGGAGGGAGGAAAACATTGGGAAATATCTACCAGATGGGGAGCTTGGTGAGCGCAGGGACCATGCCCTAGTTAACACTGGACCCTCCACTGGAAGCTCACAGAGAAAGTGTGCAAGAGAAGCTGCTGACAATCAGTGAATCCTGATCTGCTTGTCTGAAAACTCTGAGTCTCATCTAGCACTGACATTCTCTGATGTCACAGAATTGTTCTGGAGAGGAGTCTATTTGCCTAAAGCTCTGGGGGTGGAGTTTAAAAATGAGCACAACTCTCGTTTGGGAAGGCGAGAGTTTGTTCGTTTGCTTGGCAATGAGGTATTGATCATATGTTTTATGCTCAGCATCATGTGAGGTGCCAGGGTTAAATAATGAGCAAGAAAAAGAGTCCTTGTGGAGTTTATATTCTTGTTAGAGGGACAGAATTTGATCAAATAATCTTACAGATGGATAGTTTCTGCCTTCGATGGGTGTATTTTTTTTTTAAATTTTTTTTAGTTGTTAATATTTTATTAATTTATTATTTATACATGGTGCTGAGGATCGAACCCAGTGCCTCACGCATGCTAGGCAAGCGCTCTATCACTGAGCTACAGCCCCAGCCCCTCAATGGGTGTTTTGAAGGCATAGCTCAAGAGGCTGAAAGAAAGCTTGGCAAGGTGAATGGGGGGCCCTGGTTTAGTGTGAGTATTCGTTTCCAGAGGGAGTGATATTTAAGAGGGACGATGAAGGGGACTGAAGTGGAAAAGAACTGCAGGCAGAGGGAACCTATGGTCAAGGGTGCTTCAGTAGAGGGGAGCTTGGGAAGTGCCAGCATGTCCACAAGGCAGGGTGAGGGAAAATAATACATAGCGGAAGGCTCCAGAAGTATGGAAGGGCCAGATGGTGCAGGGCCATGTAGGCCAGAAAGTATATGAGTTTTATTCTAGAAGAAACAGGAAGCTATTCAAGGGTTTAAAACAGGAGTGTGGCATGATCAACACTTTGCAGGATGGACAATGGTTGGCAGGAGGGAAGGGTGCATGTGGGGACCAGTTAAGAGGTAAATGCGGTGGCTCCTATCATGATAATGGCAGTGGAGATGCAGAAAGACACAGCTGAGAATTATTTAGGAGGTAAAGTTCAAGACCTTGAGAATGAGATGGCACAGTTTTTTTGAGAAGCTGAGTCTATCAATGCAGATATTTTCTGTTGCAGAAAACCCAACCCCTGGAAGAGAAGTGGTTCCAAGTTTGGCTGATCTCAATGTAATGAAAGAACCAGGTTCTTTCCAGCTTTCCACTCTCTTTTGGGGTTCTGTCCTCAAACTATCCCCTTCACCATCAAGAGATGGCTACTGACATTCTGGACATTACACCCAGTCATGAATCTATTCAGGCCAAGATGAAGGAGTGTCTGTTTCTGTATCTCTTTTTAAGTAAACTTTTGCCAATGCCCACTCACCCCTGAAAACTTCCCTTCACATTTCCTTGGTCAAAACTGGTGCACATAATAGTTCTTGAGAAAATGGAATTCCCAGAACCAACTGAGATGAGTCAGGAATAATATCAGATTCTCTGATTAAAGGACAGTTTGATAAAACTGGGGTTCTCTTACTGAATGTGGCACAGGGAATGCATTTTTGGAAGGCAACTGAGAGCATCTGCCATCCAAAAATGGAGACTGGAGAAACTTCTTTGAGCTGTCCTCAGAGGAAAGCGGCCTGCTCTAGTCCAGAGACGATGGCTTGTGTCTCTCAGCTTCTCTTCAATAGATTTAAAGTTTCTTGAGTCTTGGAATAGAAGAAGACCATATGAATACTTAACCAATGGTCCTTAAATTTGAGTAGATGACCGAGTAAATTGGGGTGGGAGTCAAAATATAAATTCCCAGGCTCCACAATGACCACCTGAACACGAATCCCAGGAGGTGGGGGCCTAGGAATCTGGATTATCAAAGAGTTCGCAGGTGTTTTGGATGCTGATGTTCTAATATCTGGGAACCACAAATTCATCTGGCCACATGAAACCCAGAGAGAAGACTTAAATTGTCCCAGTTCATATAGACAGTAGGTTAACCCCTACATGGGGGGACCGGCCTGAGGACATTGTTGGGCTGATGGGCAGAGAGAGGGAGCAGTGACCTTGGTCAGCAGTCCTGCGCTGGTGGGTCAGGCCTTTGCCTGTGTTGGGGTAAGAGGCCCTGCAATCATGACCCCTTTCTATTAGTCTGAACCTTAACAAACCTCAGCACATTCAACCCTTAGACAACTCGGGATCAAGAATGATCATTCCCATTGCAGAGAACAGTAAACGGATGCTCACAAAGCCTCCCAGTGTGGGGCGCCCAGAACTCTGCCTCCTGCTCCTGTGGATTTTAGTCCCTCCACACCTCTGCTTTCCCCCTACTCTGCAGAGACAACTGTGAGCGACCAAACCAAGGATGTGGCTGCTCCAGTGTTGTGTCCTCCCTGAACGCACGCAGCCTGTGGGAGGAAGTCCGGCTGCTGCGGGGCTGTGGCTGTGGAGGAAGCGCCTTCCCAGCTGCACAGGGCCAGCCGGGCCAGCAGAGGTCACCGCTTGGGTAAAAATGGGGCGTGCGCGGGGCGCAGAAGCCACTAGGTGGCCACCCCCGCATCCTCCCTAAGTAGCCCTCTTGCCGCAGTCCTCTGAGGGCCCGGAGTGGGTCACGGTTCTTGTCATATAACTAGCGGGAGGCCGAGTGCCAATGGGAGGTGGCTGGAGTGGAAGGCAATAGGGCTGTGTGGTGCAACTGGCGCTCCCGCCACGCTCGCGGGTGGGGGTGGTGTCACTGTGCCCGCGCTCTGCGGGAGAAAGCTGTGATTTTCAGCTAGAGGAGTCTGACCTCGCAGGCAGCTGGGGGCCAAGCTGGACCACAGGCCACCAAGCATGGGATGCTAGTTGCATGCTTTCACTGGAATCCCATGGGCAAACCCTGCGGGTGGACCCCTGGGAAAGTGGTTTACAGATTGCGTTTTAGGACGAGGAGACCCCAGAATACTAGGATGTGATGGCACAGGGAGGCTGAACAACAGGCTCTACCACGGGCTAGCTTCCCTGTTGAACCCTGGCTTTCCCGCTCTAGTCCCACACCTTGGCCAGTTATCCCACTTCTTTCTCTCCTCTCTTCCTCTGGGCAAAGGGCATAATGATGGCACCTGCCTCCTGCGGGCAGGCTTAATGAGTGACCACCTATGGACAGTGCTTGGGGCACAGGCTTGCACAGGGTCAGAGCTGCATGATAACTATTATTATTAACCCTAATCTCCTTCTAGTCCTATACAGAAATCTCAGAAGTAAGGTGAGGCTCTTTCAGTCAGCTCAGGGCTGACTACAGAGCCCTCAGTGTTCCACACTACAGCAGGGACAGGGCCCTGGCTCTCAGAGAGCTCCCCCGAAAGCCAGTGCCAAATCCCACCCACTCTAAGGCCTCATAACAAAGAATGGTCCTGATGGAGCACTCCCACCCCTCTTCATAGCTTAGTGAGATTCCAGGTCTCTTGGAATGATGTAAGTAAGCCCTTGGCACCCCAGGGTCCAGTGAGGTTAGGTGGGACTGAAGCCTTTGCTGAGCAGTGCAATGAAAGTCCTGTGTATTTTCTGCAAATAGGCCTAGCCTCTGTCCATGTCCTTAGAGGACTCTGTGGTTGTGGCTTCCCAGGCCTCACTGTTGACTGCATTTATTGAAAGGACTCTTTGTACATGGCCATCTGGGTAAAGAATGGCAGTTTGTGCCTCCCCAAGTGTCTGCCAGCAACATCCAGCCCCTGAGTGGGTGCAGGCCACCTCGCCCACCAGGAGCATGCTGCTTGCCTGCAGACTAGATTTCTGAGCTCTTATGCATCACCAATCTCACTGACCTTGGGCTGTCCCCTCCTGGTAGTATATGACGGGAGGAGTTGTGGGGTTAGGAGTAGAGAGGCCTGGGTTCTGGCCCAAACTCCACCATTTGCTGGCGGGATGTCCTTTGATAAGTCACTTCACCTCTCTGATCTGAGGTTATTCATTTATAAAATGTTCTTCCTAATGCCCAGAGGTTCTACAGAAACTGTGCACACAGGTCTTTGATAGGAATAAAGGACTAGACTTAGGTTGTTAGAGTTTATGTTGAATTATTGAACTGTGATTATATTCTCTGTTTCTGTGGGCAACCAAGTAGTTACCAAAGGGCTGGGGAAGACAGAAGAAGGAAGACTTTGACCTTGGGGCATCTCTGTCCCCACCCAGTTTATTGGAGAAGCAGAACACATTCCAGAGGGCAGAGAAATATACAAATATAGACTTCAAAGAAACCCACAAGCATGGTTTAAATATACATCTATAAACACATGAACAATTTCCAAACTAACAACAGCTGGAAGTTCGAGGGCTCCAGAATTTTGAATTCTTCAAATTTTGGAGAAGGTGGCCTAAGGTTTTCTAGAGGAGGCAATAGTTCTTAACAAAAGAGGTGCAGAGAAAAAAGATAGCGAGTCATGGCGGTGGTGGTGAGGGAGCAAGAGGCCAGGACAACCTAATTTATAATCAGCTGAAGGTAGAGAGACTTGGTAATGGCTGGGATATGGAAATGCTGAAGAACCACTGATGTGGGAGGAATGGGGAGTAGTGTTCCACAGTGGGGCTGTCAAGTCAGAACCAGAGTTTAGGAGCATGGGCGAATGGGCAGGCTCATCAAGGGATCACCATCATAGGGTCAGCTCAGGTGGTCCCATGCCGTAAGTCAGTTTTCCATGGAGAAAGGCTGAGACAGAGATTTGCATTCAGGAGAGTTTATTTTGAGGAGGGTGCTTGGCATTGCCATTTCTGAAAGACAGGGCAGACTAGGAGGTGGTTCTCTGCTACAGGTTGCAACTGAGGTCTCAGCTGATCCCATAGGAGCTCTGCAGCTGGGATAGCCATTCCAAGAAGTTCCTGTCTGAGGCTGGAAGTAAGAACCTGCAATCCCCACCCCTGCCACTGTTGATCAGTTAGTGGGTGTGGAGTTAAACTTAGGGAAAGCTACTTATTTCTTCGGATGTCAGTGCCGAGAGAGAGGGACAGAGCTGTGAACTGTCAGCAGCCATGGCTCCCAGCAGCTGTAGGAATGCATGCCTCTATGCTGAAGGGGAGACCTGGGTGACACACCCATGACCTGAAAACACCCCTAGCAGTGCCTGATGCCCCTGACCAGGCTCTAAGATTAATGCTAGCCCATTAGATTCTTCTAGGGCAAATATTTTTTCTCATACCCCTTTATAAAATATTAGATGTAGAAGTGAATTTTTGAGACCCTTTAATTCAATAATCCTCAGCCTAGGTGAAGAGACTTTTTCAAACTGCCCTCAGTAGATTTGATGTGCATTGACCTTCTGCCACCAAGACTCAACCATTGGCTCCTTGAGGTTGGGGCTCTGTCTTACACAGTGGTAAATGAATCTCATTTGTTTTCTATGTTGCAGTCACTATGACCCCCTTACCTTTGCAGATTGCTCCCTCTGCCTCAAAGTCCCCCTGCTTGGGACTTGCTGCTGCTTATCCTTCTGGATCCAGTTCAGTTATGACTTCTTCCTGCAGCGTGGAACTGATGCCCCTCTTCTGAGTAAATGAGTTAATGTATATAAGATGCTTATGAAACAGACTGACTTTGGGAGCCTCCATCTGAAATTGAGAATGCCTTCCAAGTGCTGAGAGTGGAAGCTGGGGGGCCTGAGATCCTGACAAGAGCCAAAGAAGATGGGGTTGTCTACTCAGGCTCTCTAACGTAGACTAACTAAATCTATAGATGTACATTCCCTGCCTTTTATCTCACTTCCCTTCCTCTGTCTCTTCTCCCCTGCCTCCTCTTAGAAAGTTCTGCCCAATTTCAGAAATTTTCTAGACAAAACCCTTTGAAATACAGATTTTTTTCCATCTTCCTTCAAAGTTGGCTTTGAATAAAACCCATTTTCCTATCAATTTGACTCCAAATATTTTCTGAAACAGCGAGCAGTTATAGCCCAGCTTCTTTCCTCCTGGGTGGCAGTAGAGCCTCCTAGTGACACTCAGAACAGAGCCAGACACATGGTAAGCTCCATATAGGTGCCAATTATTGCCGTTACTCCATTCTTTGGCACACAGAGCTGATCACTATCCTAAAATAAACCACATTTTGCTTCAATGGCTTGTTTACTTGTCTGTCTTCTAGCCATCTGAAAGCCCTTGGCAAGCAGGTACCATATACTTTATCTTTGTATCTTTGGTGTGTAGGACAGTGCCTGACACATAGCAGGTGGTTAATAAGTGTGTGTGGAACTAGTCTGGGAATACAGTTTGAAAAATTCTATTTAAAAGTGTATAATGAGGGGCTGATTGGATGAGATTCACTTTTAATGGCCAAATGTGGCATCATCATTGCTCAATAAATACTGAATACTGAGTGAATTGATGCATGGGTAGATGGACTGTTGGTTGGACAGGTGGATGTGTGGATGGGTAGACGGGTGGAGAGATGGATTGATGAATGGATGTCACCCTGTGTGGAAGAAGGCCAGGATTTTCCAGTCTGAGCAGAAGGGATGGAGGGCAGGAGGAGGGCTTAACATTTCACAGAGGCCAAACCAACTAGGTGTGGATTGAAGAGAGGACATCTGAGCAAAGCTCCTGTGCTCCTTTGATCTTGCCCAGTTGAAGCTGGGGAAGTGCTGCTCCTGCACTCCCCCACCTTCAGGGAGTGTGTCACTGGGAGGGTGCTGGGGGCCATTACTCATTCTGACACATCCCTGAGGTCAGGATAAAGGCAGGCAGAATGGAGGTGATCTGGAATGCCAAGTCAGGGAGAAATGGTCTGTGGGTGAGTGGGCTTCACTGGAGAAAGCCTGCGGATGTGGAGCCAGATGCAATGGTCTCTGTTCCTCAAGGGCCTCGGCAGAGAATTCCCCAGGAAGGGAATCAGAGTGAGGAGGAATCACCCTATAAGAGGCCCTGGAGGGTCTGTCCCCCGGAGAGCATGATCAAATATAGATTTGGGTCAGGTTTCGGGGAATTCCTGTTCTAGAAAAGCCTTGCTTTATTTTCTGTCTATCATGTCAGTCAGTTAAAGTTTGGTCAGTTGACAGAGATGGATTGTCAATTGCTGTCATCCAGGTGGGACAGTTGGGTCTGTTAGGTATAGGTAGGGAGAAGGAGCAGCTCATCTGGACTTGGTGAGCAGGGCTTTAGGGGTACTGGTCTCCTCACTACTTTACTCAAGTCCCCTCCCCAACACTGGGCACCTTAACAGGCCAATAGGGGGTGCATTGGTCAGGCCACTCTGGATCCAGTTAGGAGCCTTTACCCCCAGCTTCGTCAAGATCTCTGCTTAATGCCCATAGATTGCCTTGGGGCTCCCCTGGGCCTTTGCTCGGCCCAGCAGCCTGGGCCGGGATGAAAGCGAAGCTGTCAATAATTCATGCCCCTGCTCCCCCTCACTTCCCCTGCTTGGCTGGCTGTAAATATTTCACGGGTTTCAGGGAGCAGAGATAGCCCGGCAGAGACTCCCAGGATGAGGCTCAAGGAAGCCTTTCCCCTTCCCAGAGACCCCAGCCAGGTCCCTGAAAGGAGGGGATCTAGGTCTCAGCTTGGGGAGTGTTGTTGTCCCAAGCTAATAACCAGGCTGGCCTTGTAGTCTCTGGTGGGAATTTGGGTTTTGGACCACGCTCTCTGCAGACTGGCTCCTTGGAAAGCTGTCCTGAGGAGAGGCGGCAGGGGTGCAGCCACCCAGGAGCCAGTCTGGGAGCTGTCTTCAACCCCTCCTCTTCCTCACCTCCCATGTCTCTTGGGCATATCCCCCCTTCACCCTGTGCTCTCCCACATCACCTGCCCTGGTTTAGCCCTTGAGCATTTTCCCAGACAATTGGCCCAACCACTCTGTGACCACAGACAGGCTGAGGAGTCTTTTTAAAACAGAAATTTGACCCTGCCACTCCAGCGTTTCAGAGCTCTCACAAACTCCAGATTATCTTCAGAGCTAAATCATTCCTTATGCCAACATGCAGGGCCCTGCATGACCTGGGTCCTGTGCTGTTCATCCTCATTTCCCAGCCCCTCATGCTGTCACCATCTCACTATTCCTGCACCCCTAAGCTCTCTCCTACCTTCCAGTGTTTGTTGTACTTGCACCTGCACCAGAGGTTCTAGGGGTACCAGGTTCCAAGTCTCAAAGTGCATCTTCAAGCTCTTCTGGGGGTCATTCTGCCACCCTGGGGCCAGGCCCAGCCTCCTACATAACACCAAATGACATGTCTGACACACTAGGATTCAGTTTCCAGCTTGGTCCATTACTTGTCTGTTTTTGTACAATGTCCTATTCCTCTCAACCTTGACACATACTTCTATAAAATGAGAATAGTAATGCCTACTTCAAAGGGGATTCCAGAGGCTAGGGAATAAGGCCTATTAAGTTCACACTCCAGTCCAGAGCACAGAGTAGGTGCTCCAGCCATACTAGCCTCTATATATGTTGTCTATGCAGGCTGTGGAATCTCCCTTAACAGGTGAAAACTGAGACCACTCTGAAGAGAGGAGCCAGGGAAAAACCAGACAGGTAGGATCCTGAGAACCCTTGGAGGGATCTTATGGCAGGTGGTATATCTGAGTGGGCCCAGAGGAAGTGAGAGAAGGAGGAATCTCTAATAACAGGGTTCCTTATGGAGGATGCTGCTGTGGGGAACTGGAGCTGGATTCCAGCAAGACTGGGGAGAACATAGTATGCATTTCACAATGGTTTCTCTGAGCATCAGCCAAGGGATGAGAATTTTTCCTCCATACAGTGTTAAAAGATGTCAGACTTAGAGAGTCTTGCATTCACCAAAAACAGTTGAGCATCTTATGAACTAGATATTATTCAGGGCATTTCATTTATGGTGCTTATTTCTTTCAGGCCACAACCCAGGCCCAAGATGGGCACTATTGCTTGTTCACAATTTACAAATGAGAAAACTAGGCTTCAAAGGTGATTTCTGCAAAGGTCAGTTCCATTCCACAAATGCATATTAACCAGGTGCTCCAGGTACCATGTTTGGGATTCTTAGAAAACATGGATGTGGTCCTCACCATTAAGACTGTCAACAATGAAGAAATCCTGGAGCACAGATTATACTCTACAGAAAGGACAAGGCCAGGCAAAAACACTTCATAAGGAAAACCAGCTTGACAATCTGACTCCAAAGTATGAATTTCACTTCATGTACTGTGTGGAGCTTAGAGATGGAGATAAGTAGGTGCTGGGTGCTATGGAGATTCAAGTAACTTGGCCTGGAGGTCAGCAAAGATTTGCCCATAGCAGTAAACAAAGATTTGAGTCTGTGCAATACCAAGCCTCATGTCCATTCCACTATGCAACACTGCAAAACCTGTTTCTCAACGGAGAAGAAATCTCAAGGTGCAGAGATGCTCAACAAAAGAGGTCATGCATGTAAACTGATCATAATAACAATGAGATGGACAAAGTTTAACTCAAAGCTATGCCCCACAATGATCTATGACTCTGGGAAACACCTTCCAGGAAGCCTATTTTCTCCTTTAGCCTTGACCTTGGGAAACACAGCCTATCCTCACTGTACCATAAGTGCAACAACCTTGAGTTCTGAACCTGGTACTATTCTCCATCCCAGATGCCATGGTGCTACCTCCTTTTCCAGACCTGTTTACAGACATCTCCCCATGCTCCTCTGTCTTTTCTGCTTGCAACTTTCTGGCCGATCCTAATGGCCACTTCTTGCAACCTCAATTCGTTTATCAAGTAGTCTGATCTAATTTCTGCACTCTTCATCCCTGCCTCTGGGACCGCTCCCAGAATCCACACAACTAGCAGCCCTCCCCACATCCTGGCCTCCCCTTCTGACTTATCATATAATTCTCATTCGGTGTGCACATTAGCCCAGCATGGGGCCTCCGCAGGGGCCGCCTTGCACTGGTGTCTGTGAGTTAACTCAGCACCACTTACCTTCACTACCAAACAAATTTGTGGTTTCCCTGCCTTAGAGTGGGCCCACCTCTCCTCCTGTGTCAGCTAAGCCCATTGCCCATGTGATGTGCACTGTAAATATCAGAGGTTGAGGAAGTAGTTTTCCAAACAGGCCAGTTATGGGGGTCTTGACTACTCTGGGGACTTGTGGGACAGCCTTCTAATTTCCCTCTTCCTCTGCACTTCTCTCAACACACATGCCTGCCACCTAGACACAGCTAATCAGAGGGGAGCATTGTGCTCTGCCACAATGGAAGCTGAGCTTCCATGGAGGCTTTCCCTCCTCTGAATGCAGATGCCAGGGACGAAGAGCTTGGCTACCTGCCCAGGAAGCTCCCCATCCTCTCCAGACCCTGCCTGCCTACCCACCCACCTGGGGGGTCTCCAGGAAATGAGTACCTGACAAACTGACCATGGCCACAGGCCACCCCACATCCCCCTCCCCAGCCTAGAAAATCCCATTTGAGGCAGACAGGGCTTTTTAACAAACAATTAGCTTGAATTTTTCATTAGCTGCTGCTTCCTTTGCAGTTCCTGCCTCAAACCTTTTCACATCTTCAAGCTATGTATAGCTGGGGAGGCCCCAGCCCGTCACAGAGGAGAACCCAGCGGATGTTTCGGTTAAGGCTCCCACGAACCCACCCCTGAAATAGACCCCTAATGAAGCTGATTATAAATTAAATCCATTACCTCCACATAGCCCATGTGAGGTCTGCTTCAGACAGGCATCTCTGAGTGTACCAGCACATCCTACCCTGCTGCAAGCAATGACTTCTCAAATTTAGACAATTCCTGCTAGATTGGTTCAGGAAAAAACACATCTATAATGACCTCTCCATTGCCTTGTTTTATTGCTTTATTAAAAATAGGAATACAGGAATATGGTTTTGCAAAAATTCAAATACATACCTGAATACATAAAGTAAATGATGAAAGTCCTCTTGGTTCTCAAGCTACCTCCTTCATCCCAACTTCCTTCCAGAGGGACACCACTGTCAACAGTGTGATTCGTATCTTTAAGAATTTAGCTCTACATTTACATATGTATACATATGTATATATAATTACATATGTATACATATATATGTATATATTTATATATATATGTATTACATATGTATATAAACAAAAACAGATATAAAGCTTTTCAGTACAAATACTATTTGCATTGTTCTGCAGCACATTTTCCAATGAAATAGTTCTAGAGATTTCCCCATGTTTCGACATATAGATTGGCCTTAATTTTAAAAAGTCTTTGTAGCATTCTGTAATTGAATGGATTATAATTTTTAACCAGTTTTGATGGATATTGAAGGGTATTCTTCTCTTTTTCTTTCCCTCCCCATTTTTCTCCCCTCCCCATTTCCTTCCTTCCTCTCTCCCTCCCTCCTTCCTTCTTTCCTTCCTTCCTCCCTCCCTCCCTTCCTCTCTCTTTTTTTTTCCTTCCCTCCTCCCTCTCCTTCCTTCCTTCCTTCCTTCTTTTCTTTCTGTGGTACTAAAGATTGAATTTATAGTCTTGCAGTTGCATAAGGCTCTATCACTAAGCTACATCTTCAGCCCCTTTTTAAATTTTATTTTGAGACAGAGTCTCATTAAGTTGTCTAGGCTGACCTCAAACTTATCATCCTCCTGCCTCAGCCTCTCTAGTAGCTGAGGTTACAGGTGTGCACCACCATGACTGGCTAAAAAGTTTTCATAGACAAATTTTCTTTTCTTCTCTACCCTGCTAATTATTAATATATGATTACTGCAGAAAAAGAAAGTTCATAAATCAGGTAAAGAAATCTAATAATCTGGGCTGGGGTTGTAGCTCAGTGGTAGAGCACTTCTTAGCACGTGTGAGGCACTGGGTTCGATCCTCAGCAACACTACATAAAAATAAAAAAAAATAAATAAAAAATAAAGGTATTGTGTTGATCTACAACTAAAGAATATTTAGGAAAAGAATTCTAATAATATGAGACATCTACTATTAACATTTTGTCATTTTTCTTTTTAGCATCTTCTGTGTGATTCTTTCTTCACATATACATACAACATTGTCTCCTAAACTTTATACTTAAAACTCTCCATAAGCATCATTTAAAATCACTATGTAATATGAGAAGGGAGGGCCTTTTAATTGTTTAACAGTGTCTTTATATGTATGCCATTTTTGTCCCCAAAACAGCATTAGGAGACATTGGAAAGAACAGGTGTGACTCTCCCTGATGTGGAGGTAGAAAGTGCCCCTCAAAGCAATTAGTGGGACTCTCTCTGTGTCCCTGAGCTGGTCAGCTGCAGTGTGGAGCTGCTCTATAGCCGCCATCTGCCCTGGGCATTGCAGTTCACTATTTTTTCACACTCTTCTCATTCACTCAAGAGTCCAAGGAAGTTTGTAGCAATGACCAGTTTCTTGATGTAAACGAGGCTCAGAGAATTGACTGACTTGCTCAAGGACACAGAGCCTGTGGGAGGACTGAGTGTCGAGTCCCATTTCTCAGCCCCAGGTTTAATGATCTTGTGTTGCCAGGTGAGGACTCTTTCCACTAATGTTCAAATGCAAAGTGAAATTTGAGTGATGCTAGTGGGCAGCAAGATCTCAGAAATGAGAGGTCAGAATTATTGCTAGAAGGAGAGCCAATCCTCTAATCAATCCAGACATCATTTATTTATAACCACAGAAGCTCAAAGAAGGTGCCCATCAGCAGAGATGGAAGAGAGGAGGGAGCAACAGAACAACTCTCAGAAGGAGTCAAGGGGAGTCTGGATGCCAGGAGGATTGGCCATGGGGAAGTCCGGGCAGGGAGGGATGGGTAGAACTGGTGGGAAAGGGCATTGGAGGACCCAGCCTGGCACAGGTCCTGATGGAAAGTGCCTCTCCTGGGTCGAGGGAATGGGCCTTGGAGAATTCTTCCTCCTCTGTCTCTCTGCACTGGGTTCTTTAAAAGAAATATGAATAAGCTGCCTCTCTGGTCCAGCCCTAGACTCTTCTGGACAGAAATAACCTGAAAGAAACTGCTCTGTTGGCCAGAGCAAATGGTGGGTTTGATGCTTCTCCAGAAAGCACTAATCTCAGCTTGATTTTTCCAGGGCTGAGCTGTCCAGTTTGATTTTCTATCAGCATTGAGACTGCTGCCCTCTCTTCCTTGGGTCCTCAGGAGTGGGGAGTCTTGAGAACCCAAAGAACAGGTCTCTCAGCCCAATCATGGATTCAAGGGCAGCTGAAGGGGCCACAGAGAAATGTGATAGGAAGAGCTGCCCAGGAGTCAAGGACCAGGGTTTCCATCTGGAGCAATCACCACACATGCGTGCCTTGGGTGGGTCACCTTCTCTGATGAACGCTCGCTTCCCTATCTCAAAAGTGAAACATTCAGAGTAGATGATATCCAGGGTCTATTTTGGCACCGCTGCACCTCTACTCATTTCGAAATAGAACAACATATAGGGCTTGCATGTGGACTCTGGAGCTAGAGAAGGCTGTCTGGGCTTGAGTCCTGGCTCCATCATTAGCTGCCTAGGTGACTTAAGAGCAAGTCCCGCAACCTCTGTTGCCTCTATTTCCTCACCTGTACTGCAGGGATATTTTCTGTCTCACTGCATTGTTAACATGATTACATGGGTTGATTTTCTGAAACACTTGGAAGAGTGCCCAGCACATTGTCCTTTCTCCATGTTTGCTACATAAATAGGTATTCATGTTCTGTTCGGAGACAACCAGGTTGGACTCCTCCCCCAGGGGTACATAGCCTGTGGCACGTAGTCAGAATTTGCAGCTGTTTCTGCCTCTCTGAGGATGAGTGAGGTTCCACAGGGAAAGCTGGTGTTGAACAGTGACTTATACCACCAGTTATTTCACAGAAAATAATGAAGCAGCTAACCTGAAGGCTTTCGGAGAGCACTTCCAACATTGTTTTGTGGAATCCTCTCAATGCTGTGAAGTGCTTGGTGGCATCACCCCTACCTCACAGGCTGGAGGACCACAGAGGTGCATAACTTAAGGAGGTGATGCCCGGACCCTAGCCTGTTCTGTCTTCATCTGTTGCACAGATCTAGGTCAGCGACCTCCATCCAGCCTGCTGTGGGATCCACGCTTAAGATCACCCTGTGGAGCACCAAGTGGCTGACGTTGAGAGGGAGGACTTAACAGGATCCAGGTCAGGGATCTTGGGTGTCTTTAAGAACTGACTTTTACTGATTATATTAAAAAATGTACACAGATTTACCAGGTTTAACAACTCATTCACTTACTGTTGAACATTTAAGCTATTTTTAAATTTTAAGATATTATTATGTACCTATTAAATGAGTAAAAGAGAATTATTTGAGGGCTTTAGAAGTAGTTACAGGCATATATTGTCAAGGACTCCATAAATTGGTCCAGTTTTTTAAGAGAACAATTCAGTAATATTTAAGAGCTATAAAATTATTCCTACCCTTTGACCTGATATTACACTTCTGAGAATATACTCCAAGGGAAATAGCCCAAAAGAAAAAAAATTTGTACTTAATTGCTCTTAGGAAAGTTATTTATAAAAATTGGAAGCAACCCAAATGCTCGGACATTGGGGTTTGGCGTAAATTCATGGTGTATTTACACTCTAAAATATGATAGAGCTATTAAAAATGACAAATATGGGAACAATGTTAAGACATGGACAAGTTTGTACATGCAAAATAATAAGTGGAAAAAAGGCTAAATAGTGGGTATTTTCTTTTGGCAACTCTGCAAAACGGAGACCTGTCTTTGCTCAACAAATTGACAAAGACAAGAAGCAAGTTGGCATAGATTTGAATTCTCCTCAAAAAGTGATAGTCATCAAAAGAGCATAGTAAAGATAAAATGGTTTCTTTTATATTCATAAATGAGTAGTCCCAGCTACATAATTTTCAGTGAGTCCCCCTGTTCAAAAATCAAGAATTTCAAGATGGCGATGGCTGACCATGAAGCCAAGTAGGGGCCCTTCTCAACATGGGGCCTGTGTAACTGCTTCGTATGCCCGTGAAGCCAGCCCTGGCTAGCATTGCCAGCGCAATGCACTCACTCTACCTGTGAGAAAACAGATCTATGGGCATCAGCTCTGCTTAGAAAACTCAGAAGAACTAATCATCTCAAGGTTCTTTCTCTGAGCTTGGGGTTAGTGCTGAGGTTACTGAACACTGGGAACTTGTGGTCATAGAACTTGGGCAGTATGTCCCCAGTCCTTGCTGCTCCAGTTGATAAGTCCATTGGACTTCATTCATTTTTCCCCATTTATTCACTTATCAAGCATATAGTCATTAGTTATGTGTACCAGGTGCTGTGCTCAGTGATGGGGACACAGAGGGCAAAGGGGCTTAGAGTTTATTTGCAAAGACAAAGGACACTTTGTTAAAAGCTATGATAGGTTTCAACTGATGATTTAGACGGCATTGTACACTAGTGGTGGTGGGGCACTCTTCTGGAAGTTGCTGAATGACACTGGAAGTCCTGAGGAGGGTGTACCTTGATAAACAAGATAAAGGGTCAAGGGTGTCTAGGCAGAAGAAACAAAGTGTTTTAGAAAACCCAAGGGAGGACAATGTGGGGGTATGCATGTAATGGCTTTTAGGAGCAACGTCACTGGACTGGTTTATAAGGAGACAGGTGAACTAAACCCCTAAGTCTTTGCCTGAAGAAATGCCCCCAAGCTAGGTACTCCCCCTTCTGTATTTACTTAGCTGACCCTGTTGCTTTGAAGCCCATCATTTTAGCCTACAGGATTTTTAAAAGATGAACTCTGAAGTACCTTCTGGCCTCATGCCTCTTAGGTTTGATCACCATGCTTTCTTTCCATTTCCTCACTCAAATGGTCAGTGGGAATGCTCATGAGGACGGGGGGCCATGGCAGCCTTCATGACCCTGCTTCTTTAGAGACTTCAGTTGTTCATAGAAATTTGTGAGAAGCTCTGCTGAGTGCCTATCTGACAGCAGAACAGACTGATTCTTCTGGCCACCACAAAAGAATCTTGCTAGCTGGGTGGTGGTGTTTTCAGAGATCACACTTGGTTTCTAGCTTCTTATGTTCTGAAAGCTCACAGAAATCAGAGCTGAGGACAGGAAGTACAGATTGTCCATAGAGACCTTGGAAACAAACAATAGAACACCCTCCCTTCCTTCCCCTCACCTTCCACTGTACCCTGTCTTAGTCACAAGCTAGTCTCTGCCCCAAACCACGTACTACAGATTCCTCTCGTGTGAGAAGCCCTGGATTTCCCGGATGCATCATGGCTTTGACCACTGACTTTCCCTTATGGAGCTCATGCAAACGCCCAGACCTGAAAACAGACAAGGGACATGGGACTTCCATTATCTTCCCTTGGAACCTCCACATATTGTTCTTTACTCAACCAGCTGAGTTGTGCTTGCTACCAGTTTTAAAAATTAATCATCTATTTGTTTACATGTAAACAGTTGTAAAAGAAACTATTTGATTCATACTACCCCCAAAGAATCATCATTAAGAATCTGTGGGAACCATTTTGGGCATGTCTCCCTCCATGTAGATACATAGAGGGGGGAGCTGGATGGATGGGCACACAGTAAAGTAGAAAAATGATTTTACCAAGATAGAATCATGCTGTATGTGGAATTTTCATTAAAATGCATTAAATTTAATGTAACTGGAATTTTCAATAGGATGATCAGATACTCAACATAGAATTTCTGAATATCAGAGAAGTGTTTTCTCACCACAGAAATATTAGTTTCTAAAATAGCCTTAAGTTAAAACAAAATATAAATATTAGGAGGGTAAAAATGTTTCAAAAACAATTTTAGATCCTGTCTACTGACTCGCTGTTATGAAAGATGAGAAAATTAGCATATTCCCTCACCCCTCCCACGACACATTTATTAAATGTATTACTTTCACATTGTCCAAAGTAATGACATTTATTTTATGTTCTACAGCTGTAATTTCAAGTTGTTTAGTCTCTTGACTGGGGGCTGCTATGAAAGGCTCACTGCTAGTTGTTTGTTCTTTTAATCATAAATTTGCTCTTTGAATCACTTTGATTCACAACTTGGTGGGCTAGATTCATTGTCACATGACTTTTGTGAAGAAGGCTCTTTATTTGCATGTATGAATATATCTACCCATGGGCTTGATGCTTGAGAGTTTCGTCTGGGATCTTAAGTGGGGCTTTTCTTAGAATGTTGTGGGCACATTTGCCCCATCTTCAAGATTGAGTGCTGCTGAAGAGAAGCTGTGGCATTTATTTCTGCATAGTTAATGGGCTGTGTAAAGTTAACACAACCCAAACTGAACTCCTCCAAACTATCGCTCTGCCAATGTTTCCCACCACAATAGAAAGTACGACAGCCGCCCAGGTGAGCAAGCCATGCCCTTAGAGCTTCTCTTTCTCTCCCACCTCATTTTCAGAACTTCAGCCAAGTATGTCCAGACTCTGACTACTTCACAGGTCCTCCACTGATTGGATCCCTGAGCAAGTCATCATGCTGCTCCTTTCACTAGTTTTTTCTGCATCTGTTTTTATGAATGATTATGATTTTTAACTGTTCATATTTATAGGATACTGTGTGATCATTCAATACATGTACACACACACACAAAAACTGCACGTATTCAATGTGTAAAGGTCAAATCAGGGTGCAGAGTGTTTCCATCTCCTCAAAGCTTATGAGATGATATCCATCTAAGAAGCTTCTACACAGCAGAAACAAGTGGCAAGAGAACTCGAGAGAATGGGAGAAAAATTTTGCAAAGTGTTCCTCTGACAAAGGATAAGTATCCAGAATATATAAGGAACTCAATAACTCAATAACAAAGACACCTAAACAATCCCCACCACTACTGTAATTATCCCTGACCACCTTTTTTTTGGTTTGTTTTTGTACTAGGGATTTAACTCAGGGGTACTTGACTACTGAGCCACTTCCCCAGCCCTGTTTTGTGTTTTATTTAGACAGGGTCTCACTGAGTTGTTTAGTGCCTCATGGTTGCAGAGGCTGGCTTTGAACTCTCATTCCTCCTGTCTCAGCCTCCCAAGAGGATGGGATTACGGGTGTGCACCACTGCGCCGCATCCCTGGCCTTTTTGTATGTGTGTGGTGCTGGGGGTTGAACCCAGGGCATTGTGCGTGTGAGGCAAGCACTGTTCCAACTGAGCTATACCCCTGGCCCCATCCCTGGACTTCTTGATTCTATCCTGCCCTCTCCTTTCCCACTCCCAGATAATTCATCCAACACCCAGTTAGTCTTAAAACTAAACCATCCCACCCCCCAGCTCTCAGCCCTCTAATGGTTTCAAAATATTCTACAAGTCCTTACAACATCCTGCGTAGATAACCTCTCCCGCCTTATTCCTACCAGTTACCCTGTCACTTGCCCTTGGTGTCCCAGCTGCCGCCTTCTTGCTGATCCTTGAAACATCCCAACTCTTGAATTTGTTTTCTTTCTGGGATGTTCTATCCCCAGATATCCTCATGGCTGCTTTTTCATTTCCTTCAGACCTGTGTTCCAAGGGTCCTCATCAAGAAGCCCTTTTCCAGCCACCTATTACACAAAACCCCCTTCCCACTCTGTGTCCCACATCCTGACTCCTCATTCTTCAACATTCGTACTCCTGACTGACATTCTCGGTTGTTTTTGACTCTATATCTTATCTTTCTGTTGACAAGAGTGTCGGTTCCTCCAGATCGGGGACTTTGATTTACTCACCGCTTGATCCGCAGCACCTGATTCAGTGCCTGGAATATTATTGTAAATGCTCAATATGTGCTAGTTAAATTAAGGAATTGACTAATATTTTCTGCATTATATATAGCCTTTTTTCTTTTCTAACATTGCTGTAACTCTTTATCCTTGAAGCTCAATAATTTCAGCAGAATGTTTTGCTATAGATTGTTCTTCATAGATTTTTGTTTCTGGGAACACTGTACCCTTTTGGATATGTAGCTTTTTAGGCCAGTTTTATTTTCCTGTACCTTTGAATTCTTCTTATATTATACCATCTAGTCCCTTCTCCAAGAACAGCAAGCATATTCACTTGGGATCATCTTTGTCTTTGAATTTTTGTTTCATACAATAATTTTTTCATTTTATTTCCCATTGTATTTTGTAGTTTCTTCCATTCCATCTTTCATGTTACTGACAGCATTTTAGTTATTTAGTTAATGGTTTCATTTAGTTAGCTTTATTACCTCTTCCTTTAATGCTGCTTTCATACCTGTGATGTCATTTTTCTCTTCCATTTTTTTCTTGAACTTTGCCAGCTTATTTTTACTTTTATTACTTATTGCCTATTTTTTAAAAAAAATTATTAGATTTTGTTTCCTAAATTTGTATCCAGTAAAATTCACTCTTTGTGGTGAATTATGGTAAATATGAAGAGTCGTATATCCACCACCATCGATGAGATACCTAATTGTTCCATTACTCCAAATAATTCCTGTGTGTTACCCTTTTGTAGTCAGTTCCTGCCCTGCTCCCAACTCTAACCCCTGGGAACCTCTGGTCTATTCATCTCAATCCTATAGTTTTGCCTTGTATAGAAAACTGTATAAATAAAAGGACATCTTATATAACCTTTGGGACCTGGCTTCTTTTGTTCAGCAAGATGCAATTAAGGTTCATTGATGTCATTGGGTGCATACATAGTTCATTTCTCTTCATTGCTGATTGCTACTCTATGGTATGGATGTACCAGTTTGTTTACTCGGTAACTGAATGAAGAGCATCTGAGATGTTTCCAGTTTTTAATGATTATAAATAGAGCTACTATAAACATTTGCATAGTGGTCTTGGGTGAACATACATTTTCAATTCTCTCTCTTTTTTTTTAATATTTATTTTTTAGTTGTAGGTGGACAGAATATCTTTATTTTAGTTTTTATGTGGATTTTAGTTTTTATGTGGTGCTGAGAATCGAACCCAGTGCCCCACAGCGTGCTAGGCGAGCACGCTACCACTGCGCCACAACCCCAGCCCCCATTTTCAATTCTCTTAAGTAAATATCTAAGAGTAGGATTACTAGGTTCTATATTAAATATATGTCTAGCCCTATAGGAAGCTACTAAACCATTTTGCAAAGAGGCTATAGCAATTTTCAGCCAATAAGTTATGAGAGTTCAATTCCTCTACATTCTTACTGGCATTTGCTATTGTCAGGATTTTTTTTTTAATGTTTGCCATCCTAATAGATGTGTACTGGTATGTCATTGTGATTTTAATTTGTACTTATTTATCCATTCAGACATCCTTCCCTCCTTTCCTTCTCTTTTTCCTTCTTTTCTTTTGTACTGGAGATCAATCCCAGGGGCATTCTACCACTGAACTATATCCCCAGCCCTTTTTATTTTGTGACAGAGTCTCCCTAAATTGCTGAGGTTGGCCTCAAAATTATGACCCTCCTGCTTCAGCCTCCGAGTCACTGAGCTTACAGGCATGGGCCATGGTACCTGGCTTATTTCACATTTCTTTAACAAACCAATTAATTGAGCACCTTTTTCATGTGCTTCTTTTCCATCCATACATGTTCTTTATTTTTTTTAAATTTTTCTTAGTTGTTGACGGATTTTTATTTTATTCATCTATTATTTATATGTGGTGCTGAGGCTCGAACCCAGTGCCTCACGCATGCTAGGCAAGCGCTCTACCACTGAGCTACAGCCCCAGCCCCCCATAAATGTTCTTTAGTAAAGTGTCTGTTCAAATATTCTACCTGTTTTGGGAGAAGACTGTTTTCTTTGTGTTGAGTTTGGGGAGGTTTTTTGTTTCCTGTTTGTGTGTGTGTGTGTGTGTGTGCGCGTGTGTGTGCGTAACAATATTTCTCAAATATTTTGCACAGAATAACTGCTCAGTTAGAGATAGCCACTATCAATTTTGTTGCAGATATTTTTTTGCAAATATTTTTTTCCAGTCTGTGGTTTCTTTTCACTCTCTTAATAGTTTTTCATGGGGGCAAACATTGTTTTATTTTGGAGAGGTTCAATTTATCACTTTAAAAATGGATTGTATTTTTGGTGCCATCACTAAGAATGCTTTGCCTAACCCAAGACCATAGTGATTTTTGTCCTCAGTTCTATTTTAGAAGTTTTATAGTTTTATGCTTCACCCTTGGGGTTGTGATACATTTTGAATTAGCTTTTGCATGTGGTATCAATATTCATGAACCTTCTAAGGGGTTTACTTTGGATGGGGGAGGTAGGCCCTGCCTGGGGGCATGTGTCAGTATCCAGAGGTCTGCAAACAGAGAAGAAAGCAGATCTGTGTCAACATCCTGCAGAGATGAGCAGCTCTCACCTCTCACTGTTGGATAATGAGGCTTGGGACTGTGACATTGTCTCTAAGCCTCAGGAAAATAAGGGCTTGGGTCGGGCATTAGAAGGGACCATCAGGAAGTGTTTGTCCAGGAAAGTGGCTTTGGCTATGTGATCTGATTGGGGGAAGACCTGGGATTTAGAGGGATAAGATTTTTAAAATAATAACAAAATTGACAGTGGCTCTCTTTTACGAGCAGTTATTCTGTGCCAAGCATTTTACATAGAGATACTTTCTAATCTTTAGAGCTACTGATAAGGGGACAGTGATCCTTTTCATACGGTTGAGGGAACCAAAGTTCAGAGAGGTTAAGTTATATACTCAAAGTCACACAGTTATTGAGTGGGAGGGCTGGGATTGAAACCCAGGCCAGACACAAAAGCTGGTGCTCTGTCCGCTCCAACAAGCTGCCTTCTATCACTAAGGGTTTGGTGGGACACTGGATGGAGGTGGACAAAGGGCAAGGAGGGAGGAAGACTGCCAGCTGGTCAAAGGCAGACTCTTATGAGGCCAAAGGATAATTGACTCTTGGACCGGGGGTTGGGAGAGTAGAATTTTTCTCTATAGTGTTTTATGAAACAGAGTTTATAACTTCTCATTCATGGCTGAAGTAGAGGCTGAGGACTAGAAAAAATGACTCTGGTGGCCACTGAAGGGGAATCTCATCCATGCAGCCCTAGTGGACCCAGCTGGGCCTGCTGTCCTGCATATCTCCTTCCAAGCCTGGCTTGGCATTTTTAGGCCAGTCCCATCCTGGGAAGCCATCCTTCCAGCTAGGTGACCAAAGACCAAGGTCCCACCTGCTGGTTGACTACCTTCATTTCCCCTTGGTATCCCAGGTCGGGTACAGCCAGCAGAGAATGTGACTTCATTGCTGTATGTCACCCTGAGAGGTATCTAGGGTGCCTGGAAGAGGGGCAGGGAGGGTCCGTGTGCGAGAGTGAGGCCTAAGGAGAGATGGCCCTGACAAAGCACAGCAATTCTGGACCATTCTGCTGTTCTGTGTAAAAATTTTCTTCTCTCTGCCAAATATGGGGACTCTTTGGCCTAGGTCACTGAGCTATTCCTGGAAGGTAGGCAGTGTTCCAGTGTTCCAAGCAGGCACTGTTCTTACTCTGTAAATAAATGCAGTGGAGCCATGGTGCACAGCCCCAGGGACCTGCAGTCCAGTAGGCCTCCAGGTGGGACTCCCAGAGAGGTAGGGGCAGAGCCGTAAGGGCTGGAGAGACTGGAAATCTGGAAGTCACCCCTGCCACCATTGCTCATCCCTTATTTAGCCTCTTGTTGATAGTAGTGATCAAAGGAGGCATCTTGGAAACAGCACTGGCATCTGGCCTTTGAGCTTGAGAGTGAGGATCCAGGTTATAGTTTCTGAGCCCAGCCTGAGTGGAGAGACAGGTGGGTAACCCAATCTCTAACATCCCACTTAGAGACTGAAGACAATTCTAAGACAATAGTCTCTCCCGAGTGCAGAGAGAGACGATTCACTATGTTCAGGCAAAGTCTGAGCAGCATGAAGGCGAAGTTCAACCCTAGAATCCAGAATCCTGGAGCGGGAGGTAGGTGTGCTCTGGAGAGGCCAGCCCCAGCACCCCCAATACCTGGTGAACTACCCCAGTACTCCAAACCTCAGTCTCCTCTGTGGTCCAGTTTCAAGGCTATTGGAAAAGTGCTTAGCACAGTGCCTGGTACACAGTAAGTGCTGCATAACTGTAGCCACAGTCATCTTCATCATCATCATCATTTGGTATTTTATTAGTGCATTTGAAGTCAAAATACCTATATTTGGGCCCACTTCTGACATTCAGTTACCAAGTGAAGATACCTCACTATTAGGAGCCTCAGTTTCCTGATCTCTAAATTAGGGCTAATGATAAAAAAAAATAACTTTTCAAAAAAATTGTTGGGATAACTAAATGACTTTAATACCTACAGCCTGGCACAGGGAAGGCTCCAAATACATTAATTAGAATGAAGAGATCCTCTTAAAGCTTAAAGGTCAGCTTCGGGGCTGGGGATGTGGCCTAGCACATGCTTGCCTAGCATTCATGGCCCTGAGTTTGAGCTCCAACATCACTAAAAAGGTCAGTTTAGGATCCTTTCTGCAAAGAGGTGCATTCGCCTGTGCCCGGGAGTCAGTAGGACTTATGACCTCAGGAGATGATGTAGATTCAGTGGCCTCAGGCAGAAGCACTTCAGCACATGAAGAAATCCAACCTGAACAACACCTAGGTGTCCAGAAGCTCATCGCTGGCCTTGGCCCACAGCTCTGGGTCTCATCCTGCGCTCTCTGAAAAGAAAGCTGACAGCTTTCTCGGGCAGCCTTTCTCCTTGTGGCAGCTGAGCTGCTGCCAGTGCTGGGCTTGCGTCACCCCACAGCTTGCCTTAGAGAAGCCAGTAACACTGCCTCTCCCCTGGGCATGTAGCTTACTCTCCTAAAAGGACTATTTGGATCACATGACTATCATGGACCACTGACCAGATTGGATCTGGGTCACAAACCCAGCCCTGTAGCAGGACCCTTAGGGCCCTCTGATTGATGACAGCCCTGTTGGAATCCATGGAGGGGGACTGTTCCCATAAAGCAAAGAAGTGTGCAGTTACCAGAAGGGAAAAAGCTTGCTGGCCAAGCAGACGTAGTAGCTGTCGACTGCAGTTAAAAATATGCTCTAGGTAAATCCCTGGATGACCTAATGCATCATCTTAATGGGCTGTTCAGGGGAGTGGGGATGCTCACAAGATTTCATTGTATGGTTCACTCAGCGCCCTGGCAGGGAAGGATTCAAGGACTGGGTCTCGTTGGACTGTTTTGTCCTCTGCACATGGCCAGTCCCCAGACTGTACCTGCAGCCTCACCACTACCTTGAAGGCCACCCTGGAAGCCAGACTTCTCCCCTAGAGCTAAGATGATCCAGGCAGCATTAGGATCTGAGGGCTGAAGATTCATAGCCTCTTAAATGAGTGCTGGGAGGGAACACAGTGAAATATGGACAGCCCTGAAAAAGAACACGGGACTTGGAATCTGAAGCCAAGGGTGTGTGCCAGCTCAGCTCCCTCCCAGCTTCACGACCTTGGACACACTATTGCCCTTGGTGTCCCCCTCTGCCAAATCAGCAGCCAGGCTAGATGGTCTCTGACGTTTCTTCCAGTGCTGACATTCTGGGAATCTGTGAATGTTATTAAATTCATGAATCGGCTTCTTTGCCTGGAACAAGTCAGCTTAAAATACATACAAATTGCACTAAGTGTAGCTGTTGCCTTGCTGAGGAGGCAGCCTGGCATATTTACATAGTTTGAAATTGGCTGCTGCATGCAGAGGGTGGAGAAGCAGTGACAAGCTCTGAGGCTGGCCCGCAGCAGCCACTTTTGATGCAAGTGGCGTCCTGGATCTTTCACAGCCTGGGCACAGAGACCCCTTGCTAGCAGGGAGGGTGAAGGGACTGGTTTTGTATGGGAACCTAGATACCCTGAGTCTGTCTTGGGAACTCGCTATTATCTTATTCAATCTTCCTGGTTGTCCTGACAGCAAACATAACTGTTCCCATCTAACGGCTGAGAAAGCCAAGGGCTGTAGCTCATCCACGACCACAAAGTTCATCAAGGTTGGAATGCAGGTTGGATGACTCCACTTTCTCCCTGCCCCTCTGGGCCAGCAGAGTCTCCTCTTCACACACCCAAGCTCAGCCAGAAACACTGCTCTTTGGCCAGGCTTTTGTTGGCCAATTCTGAGAGTCTTTGCAGTAAATGCCTCTTGGGTGCTAGGCTCTGTCCTAGGGACTCCACGGGAATCAAGACAGATGAGGTCTTGGTCTTCTTGGAGCTGATATTCTGGTGGGATGGTCAGAAAATAAACAGGCAAATAAATACATGAAGTGAATTGTGGGTTGTAATAAATGTTCAGAAGAAAATAAACAGTGTAGATGCCAGGAACACCGAGTTCTGCTTAAACGGGAGCTGTTTGGGAAAGACCTACCTGAGATGGTGACATCTCAGCTGAGAATGGAAGGAAATCAGTGATCAGGGCTGCACAGCAACCTGGGTCCTGCTCAGCATCTCTGAGCTCTGCCTCCTTGAGCCCCTCACTGACTCTTGTTTTGGTCTCTTCATCTCTGAAGTGGGAGTAATAATATCTCCCTAGAGAGTGTGGCTATAAGGATTGTAAAGAGTGTATACAAATCATCCAGTGCAGTGCTTGGCACGTTAAAATAGTCTGCTACTTTAAAGTAGTTACCATTACTGTCATTGTGCTTTCTGAGTTGAGCCTGGGTCCTGCCTCACTTTGGGCATTGAGGCTGCGTAGTTTATGGAATCCTTTTATGGCAAACTCCAAAGACCACCGAGACTGATAGGGAAGATTTAGAGGAAGGGAGAACCAGGGCTGCTCGTTAATGAGAGCCAGTATGGATTACTAGAGATCAGAGAGAAGGCACTCTGGCCATGGGCTAAGAGCAAGGCTTCCCAAGGTGAGGTCAGGGACCCTGGGTCACCAGCTAGACCAAATCTCACTCACCTAGTCTTGGACCAAGTGATCATGGAACTTAAAAACTTAAAAACTTAAAAACTCTGAACTTATGAGCAAAAATAAGCTATTCCTCTTTTTTAAATTGGTTTTCTCAGGTACTTTGTTACAGCAATGGAAAACTGACTAACACAGAAAGAGGAAAGAGAGGAGAAGGTCAGGGAAGATTGGAGGGAATCACTGGCAGGGAATCACTACAGGACAGAGCAGATATTAGAACTAGGGAAGAGGCCCTAGGCAGTAGGGGAGTTATGTGACTCTGTTGATAAATGATGTATAATAGAGATAATCCACTTACTCTATGCTCTTAGAAAAGCCCCTTCCCATTTCTGGCCTCCTATTTCCCATCTATAGAATGATCAGACAATTCCTAAGGTCTCCGCCTGCTCCTGATGTTCTATTTCTTCAGAACTGAGCCAGCTCACTTAAGCCTCCAGAGTGGTTTTACAACTGGATAGAAACAAGGGATATGAGTTGTCTTTGAGGAAGTCCTGGAGGGAGGTAGCTCTGAATCCGGTGGGGAGGCGGTAGCTGGAAAATCTACATGACATCTTTGCCTGGGGAAGGCCCTATGAACTATGTGTGGCACGATTTTGGAGCTATGGAGACACTCCAGGTCTCAATCAACTCATTTGGAGAATAGTGAGGGGTGCTCAAGGAGGCACTCAAGGAGGAGCCCAAGGCAGGTGCCTCATCATAAAGACTGGACTCATCTACCTTCTCCTTTCCATACTGATTCCTGGTGGAAATCCTGAGCTTCTGCACACTGCATGTTCAACCCCACCCAGGTCCCTGAGCTGAATTTGAAATCTGTCATACTGTTATCACTTGGGAGTGAGCCTGGGCACTCAGAAACACAGCCTTCCCTGGAATCTCTCTGCTGTTTCCTTGGTCTGGAAACATCTATGGAATCTGCTTGAGTTTCCAGATCAGCCCTCAATGCTCCCCAACCTAGCCGGGCAGCTCAGACAGTCCCCAGGAGTCAGGTACACTATTTGTGGCCTTTTTCCTTTCCCAAGAACCTTGAATGTTCATGTCCCAGCAGGCTCAGTGCCCAAGTCTCATGGCTTAGACCTGCCTTGGAGTGGAAACTTCTCAGGCTACAAGTGGACAAGGCCAGCCAGGCCTGCTGGATGGGACCCAGGGCACAGAGCATGAGCCTAACTCCCTCTGACAAGCCCAGGAACTACACCCCAGGGGCTGGCCAAGTTGAGGCCCAGGGGTTCTCCTGCTGGCAGGGCAGCTGGTCAAATTGATCCTGTAATTAAATCAGGGCCAGGCCTGGCTGACTGTCTGGGTTCCAACCCTGCTTGGGCTTGGGCCCTTGGCTCCCGGGATGGGCCAGGATTTGCCTCTGAAGAGACAGAAGGTTTGTGGTGGGGTATGGGAGGGCTAGGGCAGGATCTCATGAAGGGCTGTCTTGATTCAGTTGGTGGCTGAGAAAGGCCCCCTTAGCAGTGCTCAATTGTTCACAGTTAGGACTTACGAGGAGGCTGGAAGTGAGAATTCTTGGATGAATATCTCGGGTAAGTGAACTCTTGCTTAGGTCCTTCCATGGATTTCTCCATCTCAAGAAAGGGTAGCTCCATGATGCCAGGTGATCAAGTCAAAAGCTTGAAGTCCTCCTAGACACCTGGGGTTTTCTTACATTACACACTCAGTTCACCAGCAAATCCACTGACTTCACTTTCAGTGTGTATCCACAGTCCAAGTACTTCCCTCCAGCTCCTTGCCTGACCCTCAGCCAAGCCCCATGCTCTCACCTGCATGAGTGCAATAGCCTCTCTCTAGTCCCCTTTCCATCCTCGCCCTTACAGCCCTCTCTAAACACAGGAGCTGGGTGATGTGTCCAGTCAAGACTCTGCTGAAAAGTCTTTGTGGCCTCCCCCTTACCAATCCAGAATGTTCTCCATGCCTACAAGGTATCCCCAAATCCCCTTCCCAAATTTCTTGCCTTTCTTTCCTGTTGCCTCTCCCTGTTCATTCTGTTCCAGCAACATTGACCTCAAAACACACCCTCTATGCCTCAAGGCTCTGTACTTCTCTTCTTGAGCCTGAAGTGCTCTTCCTCCATATTTGCATGGTGACTCCTTGAAGGTCTCTGCTTAGATGTCACCTCATTCCAAAGGGTTTCCCTACCCACCCTGCATAACAAAGCACCCCTCACCATCACTTCCCATCTTCTTACCCTGCTTTATTTTTCTGAATAGTATTTTCTTTTTTGAAAAATTTATTTATTTAGTTTAATATATATTTTTTTAAATATTTATTTTTTAGTTGTAGGTGGACACAATAGCTTTATTTTATTTTTACGTGGTGCTGAGGATCGAACCCAGTGCCTCACGCGTGCTAGGCGAGCACGCTACCACTGCGCCATAACCCCAGCCCCCTAGTTTAATATATTTTTTAATTCTACTTAGGTATACATGACAGCAGAATGCATTTTGATTCATTGTACACAAATGGAGCACAACTTTTCACTTCTCTGGTTGTACACAATATAGAGTTACACCATATGTGCAGTCATATATAAACATAGGGCATTGTTGTCTATCGCATTCCACCATCTTTCCTGCCCCCACGTCCCATCCCCTTCCTTCCCTCCCCTTTGACCAAAGTTTCTCCATTCTTTCCATGTCCTCTTCCCCATTATGGATCAGCATCCACTTATCAGAGAGAACATTTGGCCTTTGGTTTTTTGGGACTGGCTTACTTTGCTTAGCATGATGCTCTCCAACTCCAGCCATTTATCTGCAAATGCCATAGTTTTATTCTCTTTTAATACTGAGTAATATCCCATTGTGTATATATACCACATTTTCTTTATCCACTGAATAATATTTTCAATCTCATTCATCTCAAGTCCATGAGAGCGGGAGCTCTGGTGGTTTTGTTTATTGATGTACATTCCTAGAATAGCAAGGCAGGGGACATAATTTCTTGCATTCCCCCATAAAATGGAACAAGATGCTGGGACATAATAGGGGCTTGATTCAGGCTGGCCGACTTAGTGTGTCTCTGCTTTGCCAAATGCTGTGGACCTAGACTTCTTTTGAAGAAGAGCATGGTATAATTGGCTCGACTGGAAATCAGCAGACTAGCATTCTAGTTACCAATTTGCTGTGTGGCCTTAAGCTGCTGTCCCTGTCTGCGCTGCAATCTTCTCACCTATAAAATAAAGCAATCATTTTTGTTGATCTCTAAGACCATTTCCAGATTGGACAATTCATGATTCTATTGCCCTCAACACCCACCCCTCTGCCTTCACCGCCCACTCTCCAGTCCTCTCCTCCTTCTCGGAAGGTAGTTATAGCAGAAGGAAGCAAGGACCAGAGGACGACAGATGTGAGTTCTTTCCTTCATTTCCAGTTGCGTGCTATTGGCAAACGAGCAATCCTCTTAATGCCTTGGTTTCCTCATCTATAAAGTGGGGATAAGAATGCTTTCCTGGACAGATGGCTGCTACACAGCTGCATTGTGAGGTTCAGTGGACAAGAAACTGCTATGGGGTCTGGGTCATGACTAAGAGGGACAGTGAGCCGCATGGGCTCTGCAGCCTGATGGCCTGGGTTCAAATCCTGGCATTGAAGTTATGTAAGCTTTCCCAGCAAGTTATGCAAGCCTCTCTATGCCTCAGTCCCTCCAGTATAATATGAGGATAATTAGTGTCTACCACATAGGGTCACCATGAGGATTACATTAGTTAATGTATGTGAAGTGTCACATTAGCATTTGCTTTTATTATTTATTCATAGAATCATTCATTCATTTTGTAATCACTCATTAAAGCCAACTGATGTGCTACTGCTGGTTCAGGGTTCACATCTTCCCTACACTCATGTGAGTTTTCCTCCACCTTTTCCTTCTAAGGAGAGGGATGGCCCTATTGTGTGAGACTTTGGGCACAAGGATGATATCTTATTTACCTCTGATCCACAGAGACTAGCATAGTGCCTGGGGCTCTGCAAAATGTTCCCCAGGTGAATTAGTGATCCAACCAATAGTGAAGAGTCTCCAGCACTTGCAGCGCTAGTTATATACCAATTCTCTGTCAGCTCCCTGAGACATTTTATTTGAGGTCCTTATCCCTACAACAAAAGTATCACCCAACCTTATACATAGGGAGTTGGGGTTCAGCCAGCTCGATTATCCAGACAGGAAACCAGGGCTGGATTCCAGTGCAGACCTGTGAGCCCAGAGCTGGGGCTTTTTACTTCCCAGGACACTTTGTCCCCCAGAATAGAAGGCACCATTGACTGAGCACTTACTACATGCCAAGTGTAGCTGCAGGTAACTTCCAATCCAACTTCATCCTCACAGTTTCCCTACGATCGCCATTTCTCCGCCCTCACCTCTGCTTATTAATGAGGAGACTGGGTCAGGTCACCAGGGGGAGGAGGAAGAGTAGGGTAAAGAGTCTTTCACTCACTTCCTGGACCCTAAAATGCAGTGAGGAGAGGGTTGAGGAAGGGGCTCAGAATGCCCCAGTCTTCTTCCCTTTCTCTTTCTCAGGAGCTAACACCCAAGGGAGGAAAGCTTTTTCAGGAACTTTTAATATAGAGATTGCTCATTCACACCTTGTAGTCTCGTGAATCCCATTGATAAAAATACCCAAGGAGGGTGATTCGATTCCATTGCACCTTGCAATCCCTAGACTTCCTGACTCTTCCCCAAGAGGCCTCACTCTCATATTTTCCTGGAGGCTCTCGGACATCAGAGGACTTAGGGGGACAGAGTGGTAATGTCAGTCTCTGCTGAGTGCTGTAATGTCAGTCTCTGCTGAGTGCTGAGCCCACCAGGTGGCTGTGGTTTCATATCGAGGGCATGTCAAGGTCTTTGAGGGCTTCATGCTGTCTGGGATCTGAGTCCTAGATTTGCCTCTCATTAACTGTGTGAGCACTGGCCGTTACTTTGCTTCCCTGAGCTTTGATTTCCTTATCTGAAAATTGAGACGGCTACAATGATCTCACAGAATGGTAAGAGTTAAATGAGATAACAGGCAAAATGCCCAGCACAACACTGGCACGGGCTTGGTGTTCCTTATACCTTAGTTGAATTTAAATCATTTGTTCCATCAACATATTTACTGAATACCTACCTGTACAAAGGAACCCCTCTCACACTTGATTTGTAATGTCCAGAGTTACCTAAGACTCTGCAGGTATTTGTGTGATTATGAGTATGCATGTATGTACCTTTCTCAAAGTGCTTCTGTCCCCCTTCACCTTTGAGAGCTGAGCAGGAGAGCTCCCCTGCTGAGCCAAAGTCCCCATTTGAAGCATCTTGGGCAAGAAGGGGCACTAGGAACTGGTGGAGCAGGGATTGGGGAGGTAGGACAGTGTTGCTAGGAGTTCTGTCCCCACCTGATGCAAGGATGATAGGCACAGCAAGGTCTGGATGGATGGACTGTGGAATGTGTAGGCAAGGTGGCTGTTACCCGCTGTCTTGGACCCTGAGGTAGCTGTGGGCCGATGTGGGGCTTTAGATCTAGGAGCAGAGCAGAACTCAGCTGGGGTCAGCCTTGTTTCTGTGACCAGCGTTTGGTAGGAGACTATTCATCTACCATCCCTGAGGTGGGGATGATACGGCTCTGCAGCCCGGCTCCCTGCCTGCTCTGGCTTCCTCCACAAGGGGAGCGAGATGCTTCTTCTCTGGGATGTCACCTTCCCCATCCCACTGGTCTCTGATGCCACTTCCCTGGGCCCAGTAAGATGGGGCCGAGAGCCAAGATCAAGGTCAATCTCACCCTAGCTCAATCAGTCTAGGTGGACTATTTTGATTATACCAAGATTCCTAGGACAGATGAAGTTTTTTTTTTTGTTTGTCTTCTTGTGAGACATATTTATGCACCCTCCATCACATGGGGAAAGAAGGCGGTGGTGACAGAAGGACTAACATCTGTTAACTGTAATACTCATTAAAAATGGGCTTTGGCCTCACAAAGGCTCTGCCAGTTATTTAGGTGTGTGACCTTGGGCTACAGGTCTAACCTCAGGTTCAGTTTCCGAATATGTAAAATAAACATAATGACACCCACCTCATGGGACTGTTGTGACAGGCAAAGGATATAAGGCATGTCAAGCACTTTGCAGAGCATCCGGCACAAAGGAAGGCCTTGACACGTGGAGGGTAATATATACAGATATAGAAAGGTAGATAGATAGAGATGGATCTCTTTCTATATATCTTTTTTTAAACCTTCGTCTGTGTGGCAAGTTGATTTCCTTGTAAGGTCACATAGATAATAGGCCATAACTAGTATACTGTACAGTAGAGCCAGGAATGGAACCCAACCCTGACAGAGGCAGTAAGACCTCCCCTGCCTTAGAATTTGGGGAGTGTGGAGGAACCCTTTAGAGTGCAAGTCCCCTGGGATATGAGAAGGGTTTGGCCTTGGGGCTGTCATGGGGTCTGCAGGCTCTGGAGGGCAACCTCTTTGCAACCTGTGGAACAGGGCATTAGGAAATGTGGCACACTTTGACCATGGGGCGTTTAGGTCAGATGCCCCATACCAGCTGCCTCTAATGGCCAGTCTGACTTCAGAAGAGATTAGAGAAGTCTCCTGGAGGGGCCAGGGAGAGATACAGAGATAAGGTGTCCTAGAACATCATTTTATCTCTGCAGTCCCAATGATGTGAATATCTTGGTTGCCATTATGACTGTGTGATGCAGATATTCATTCATTCAATGAATATTTATTGTGCCTGGCACGGTGTCAGATGCTGGCAGTTTCGGGATTAACAAGATATTCAAGATGCCTCGTTTAGGCTGGGAGAGAATACACCACAAGTCATGGCAACAGAATGGCTGTAGTTTTACTTCTCACATGGATGTTGGTGGCTCCCCAAATGATCAGTGAAACAGAAAGTGTAAATCTCCCATTGCAACAGACCTGGAGAGAGGCAGATTTTCCTTGGTACAGGCAGCCGTGCAGATGGGAGATTTTCCTCCTAACTTCACTACAAACCCTTAAGCATCCGCAGCCCTGGTTAGCGTTCAGGCTGAAACAGGTACAAGGCCAAAGAGCCTCCATCTTTACTTGATAAGCCAATGAATGACCTGTGGGTGTGTTGTTTACTGACCTAAGCTAGGGGGTGACTTGCAGGAACAAAAGGGAGCACATAATCAGAGCTGACAGGTTGAGAATGGATCAAAGAGATGCAGACTTGCCTCATTTGCATATCATTTAAATAACATTAATTTCACATCAAAATATGTGCTCCTTCCCCCTCAGCTGTGCTGAACCAGCCTGGGGAGATGTGGCAGGTATGGGTCCTGGGGCCTGCCCCCTACTGCACTGCAAGAGGGCTTGGTGAATGCAGACAAGTCCTGGGGGCAGAAGCCTGGCCTGGCTCTGTGTCCGCCACTAACTCACTTTGGGTGAATTTTTGTCTTACCCTTTTGACTGGAAGAACCACAAGGGCACAGTATCCAAAATATTTTTGAATAAACGAAAATAACTCTGGGAAAATCACTTTTCCTTCCTGAACATAGAGGAGAAGACCAGGGATCAGAGTTTGACTCATCGTTTTATTTTCGAGAGCTGTGAACGACTCCAGGGAAAAATGCCCATATTGCCATGTCTCATATATAATTTCAAGAGGTTTCTCAATCATCTGGACTTTGTAGATTAGGAAAGCCCCCAGACTAGGCCCAGATTAGGAAGCCCCAGACCAGAAGAGGTTGGAACATCCTTCAGCTTTTACATCTCAGATTGCTGAGTATCCTGCCCCCTGTGGATCTTCTGTGCCTGGGAGTCCAAGAGAGGACACACACGTTTCTGCTGAGCTCCCACTACGTGCCAGTCGTTCATTTAATCTTCACAAGATAGGGTAGGCACTGTGATTCCTTTTACTGAGGGGAAGGAACTGAGGTTCAAGGAGCATGCAAGAGCAAGCTCCAGGGTGACAGAACTGGTGGGGACAGAGCTGGGAATCAACCCCTAGAAATTGGTGTTGGAGATGCTCTTTCTCTTGGCGGTTAATTTTATTTCTCAGTTGGGCTGATACCATTTTGCTCCTCCTGCCCAACACACTGGCCCCTGGGCCTAGGTGAGCTCTCTCACTTGTTCTCTGTCCCAATACGCCCCTCCTGAATTAGGTGCCCTAGGCCAGGTAGAGAAGCGTTCAGTGTGCTCAAGTGGCTTGGGAAGTCTACACTTGTAGTACAAACAGGGACTTGGATGTTTTAGCTTCTACCCATCCCAACTCTACCTCTAATAAGATCTAAAGAGTCAAGGACAGACAAAACTCTCCCCAGCTCCTTGGAGGCAGGAATTCCATGTCTTCCAGGAGAAACCAGTTGGAGGGATCTGGCCTAGCTGTAGAATCAGGCTCATTCTTGGGAGGCAAAGGTGGACATTCTCACTTGAGAGTCGAGAGCCTGGCTGGGTCAGATCCCTGGCACCAGCAGTAATGGGGAGAAGTGGTGGGGGGTGTTGAGGACAACAGGACCTGCAAGGGTGGGTGCAGCTGGAGTTAAATGGCTCCCAGACTGCCTCTTGTCTTTATACCAGTCCCTTCCCCCCCACACTCTGAGACACAAGAAGAACTGATCATCAGTGAAAATCTCAAACATCCCCACCCACCCACTCTTCCACAGGCCCCTGCTATGGGTGCACAGGGCTCTCAGGCCAGGATAGATGGCACATGACCAAAATGGCCCTGGATGCATTTTGGAGCCTCCTGTCCTGAGCTGGCCTTGTCCCTGACGGGGCTCTCAGGGCTGCAGAAACTGAAGCGAGGGTGAGGGAAAGCACACTTGCATTTTATAGGGATGACAATCCAAGCAGGCAAGAAAGAAGGTGGAAACCATCAACGTCTGTCAAAAATTTTATTTTGTTTTTCATTTCACACAGAATAATGTTAAAATAAATCCTCAATAATATATATTTATATACTTATTTACTTGTGTCGATATTTACAAAAGACTGTGGAGCTCTATGAAGTCTATGTACACCCATGATCCAGTGGACAGGCAATGTTCATTGAGGCACATATGTACACATATATGTATAACCTATGTACAAATATCAGACCCTACTGACACAGGAACTCTCAGCTGCAGAAGTCCTGGGCAGGGCAGTGTTGGTGGGGCTGAAAGCTTCCGGAATATGTCAGCAAGAATGATAATATCTATACATCCTGTGCAATGCAGTTACAGCTGGTGTCTAAATTTTCATGAAGCAAACAAATAGTTAAATGACTCCCAACTCTCATGAGTCCTCCCCATAAGTCCTGCTCCGCCTTCAGCTCCCATTGGTCCCCTGCCTCTTATCACCATGGAGACCCCAGTTCCCTTTCGGCATCATCCTTACGAAGCTTTGCCATCAGCCTTGGAGTTCCTTCTCCTACTGATCCCGTGGAGGCTTATTTATCTGCCTCTCCTTTTTGAGTTTTTAGCAATTATGAGAGACAGGACATGGGAGGGCAGCTGCAGAGTCATGCATGAGCAGCAAGGAAGCCAGTGGAAACCTTAAATAGAGTCTGTGCTGCATGAGCCTAAGTCAGCGGCCATTTCATATATATATATATATATATATATATATATATATGAAATTTTCATATATATATATACACAACACACACCCCTCCAGAGACAGCCTAATATAAGCATAAGCACATAGGTCTGAAAAAGGAAACAGCATCCCCCACCCATGAGCTTTATAGCTATATCCCTAATGGAAATGAGAGAATCCTCCTTGATTGCTGGCACCATTAATCCTGACCATTCCAAGATTACCCTCAGTGGAGAGAGGGGTTCAGGGATGCAGAAACCTAGGAAGAGGCCAGTTTGGCTAGGGCATTGTTTGCTCAGCAGGCTGGAGCTCAGTCATGGGACTTTCCAGCTTCCTGGGGCCCTTCAAATGAAGGAACCATCCAAGCACGACAACAAAAGGAAACTGGGTCGCTGGATCCCACGTGAAGACAGAACTGGGGCAAGCACAGAGCATGTTCAAACCCTCAGGAGCTGAGACTCACCCTCGCCCAAGCCAGTCAGGCCTCTCCTCCTGCTTTTTGATTGCAGTTCTTAGCCTAGAGCTGGTTTGCTCCTTTCTAGCCCCACCTGGAAGGTTGAAGTCCTTGCCCTATACTTTATAAGCTCAAAAGGTAGCAATGTCAGCAGCTGACGTGGAGGTTGTCTGGTAGCAAGGTGAACTCTTCACTATTCTTTTCCTCCCAGCTCCTTCTCTTGCTTTCTCCAGCATCTGGAGTGTTTATGCACTAATCCCCAAACAAGGCATCAGTGTCTAGGGAGTCGTTTTCAAGGAGAGGCAGGGCTTGGAGGCCTCTCACAAGGACTGAGAGACACAGCACTGAGTCCTCTGGGTGGCTACCAAAGGTCCTAGCACACAACCACATCTACACTGCCCTCAATTATCTAGATGTTGCAGCAGCTGTCCATATTATTATGTAATCACACCTGCCCTGTGCATCCGTCAGTGAAATGATGCAGGGACTTCTCAGCTGCAAACTCATCTGGAACATATCTGACTATTTTAGGAGCACAGAAGTTATATTAGTTTCCATGCTGAAGGTCATACGGTCTAAGAAGGGGCCATCCAGACAGGCTACATCAACTGTCCCAGCTTACCAGCCAATCATGTTAAGTCTAAGTTAAGGGCTTCTATTACCTGACATTTGACCAATTTGGAAGGCTTCTGGAAGTGTGGGGAGATGGGAGACACCTCTACACCACCTCAATCACTCCAGGTACTAATGAGGAATCCCTCCTAGCCCTGTCCAAGTAGAGTGCACAGTCAAATGCAGGAGGTGAGGTTGAGAGATGTGATTCCTCGTGAGTCTAACATACTGCCAGGCATGATGAAGAAGGAGGGTATGATCCGCTCAAACCCTGCTGTTTCTCCAGTGATGTGTACTGCTCAGCCCCAAAGAAGTGACTGAATTACAGTTGCTCTAATGCCCACACCCTTGACCTAGATTTGGTCAGAATGAACAACAAAATGTTTTTTTTTTTTAGTTCCATCATTTGTCCCAAATGTCACCTTCTATAGGGCAGAGATGATCTTTAATGCTTCATTTGAAATGTTACTTTCACGACTCATACAGTTCAAACCTAGGGCACCACTACGGACAGAGAGAAAGCTAAATAGATGAATTCTTTGCCAGACCTTCAAGCGTTCCACTCCCCCAGGGCTACAAAGTTTGGCATGACTTTTCAGGTCCTCAGTGATGAGGTTACAGCCAACAAGGGCAGACAGAATAAAGGCGAAAAAGCACCGGGCCCTTAAATCACACTCCCCTTTTATCCCTGAGTCAGGCAGCCACCTGGGAGGGAAAGAGAAGAGGTGATCCTGGAGCCTGTTCTTTTTTTTATGAAAGAACTGCCTAAACAGAAAAGGAGTAGAACTGGAGAGATGGAAAGAATGCAAAGGGAGGTCATTTAAAAAATTCAAACAAATGCGATTCATTCCTTAGATTGCCACATTTATTCCACATTAGTGAAACTAGGGGATTGGTTAATGTATATTTTTGAAATAATGGCATACATATATACATATACTATACATATATATACACACAGACATATGTATATATGGAAAACCTCTAATAACTCAGGACCAATCAACCGAAACCTCGACTGGCAAGAATTATGTTTTCTTACTATACTTTCAGTAGAAAGAGGCAAGAGACAGCAAGGTCATTATCTGATAAGCCTGGATGTACCCAACTGCCCACTTCCACATCTGTCTTAACAGCCAGCATCATTCAGCCTGTCTCTTTGGTCGGCTTCATCTCCATTTCTGTGCACCATACACTGAGCACTGAGGTTTAGAAGGTTGACCCTGAGCCAGGCAAGGTCTTCTGTCATCTTCAGATGCTCTACTTACTAAGGCAGGAGAGGTTATACAAACCTACTTAGGAAATACTACTTTTCAACAACAAAGGCTGAACTGCATACGTTCCCACTCCCACTCAAATAACCAGAATGGCAAAGCAACCAGGACATTCTCTTCCCTGAGTTTTCCCTGTTGGTTAACTGAGGTTGGGCTGAGCAAGGTAGACTAAAGAGGAAAGGAATGGGACCCTGGGATTGCCAGCCTTCTCTGGATTGTCCAGTCTGAATATTTAACCTCACAAATGTTTCAGGAAAGAGGACTCTTCCAAAGCTCCTGGAGATGTGTGCAAATTTGTGCAGCTGCGCACTGCAGTGGGTGGTAGGGTCTTCGTCTCACTAACATCACGACCTAACCACCCCAAAACTTCTATGCCTGTAGATTTCTACCCACACCAAGAACTTGCTTCCCTTTGCAGCTCTCATGGAGTCCCTGTGGTTGAGCAAGTCAGCTTATTGTGAAGGAGAGTCAGAGGGCAATTTCTAAATCTGCCTAGGCTACCGATTCCAGGTGCAAACCTCCAGAGCCACATTCCTCAGTATCCATCTCCCTGGGGAGGAGAGGAGGGGCAGCAAAAGGATCAAGTAGTGGCTTTTAGTGCATGGAAATGATCTTCTGTAATGGCTCAGGATGCTTTATTCTCATCTATTGGTAAGCGCTTTCCTGCAGGTTTCCATTACACCCTGCCACACTGACACAAAGTCAACAAGATGGGCTGGCATGAGGTCACTCAAACTCAAGGTTTCAGTGCCTAGAGGTGGTGAGGATGCTGTGTGAGAGTGGGCAGAGAAGGGGAGGCAGAGGAGAGAGGGACAGAAAGACACACAGAGACAGAGAGGTGCACACAGGAGAGAGAGTGACAAAGACTGCCTTCTCGTGGGCCTTCCAAGTGTGTGCTGCAGTTCTGCATATGTGTCCATTCCAAAGGTCACATCTCAGGACAGGAGTCATGTGAACTTGTGGGAAGAAGGAACTACAGAGACTGTGAACAAATGCCCAGAAGTCAAGGGCATTATCTGATAATCCAAGTACTGTCTATCACTTTTCAGTCCTGAGAGCAAGGTTTTGAAAGAGCTATTGCTAAAGAAAACAGTCACTATTGATTTTATTGCACTTTTCCTCTTTAAAAATATTTAAATACAAACTATGAGAGATGGAACTGAGTTTTGGTGATAAGGGAAACAGAAAGAAGGGGAAAGTGAACTAGATTACTTTGAGAAACAGACTCATCTCAGCTTGTAAGGGATCCCCCATCTCTACCTGTCCCTGCTTACTACTCCATGGGGACATGGGGTTGGTCTCAACAAGGACTCAGTTTGAGAGATGATGGTCACAATAGCTACTGAGACAGCTCCCAGCATCTACGTCTCTACTGGTTGGCTCGTGTGGCTATTGATGTTAATGAGGTTAAGGTCAAACCTGGCAATGGACACTTCATCAAGGATGGGAGACTCTCCACTGTGTAACCAAGGAGCACCCTGGACATTACAGCCCTCTCAGACTGGCTAGCCATCATTCACACGCAGGTTGTTATGACATTGGATCCCAGAAGAGCCGTGAGGAACAGGGCTCGGTACTACCATCCTTTTTCCTGGGTAAACAAGTCAAAGTCCTGCTTCCCTGCCTGCCACAGTGGGTAGTGATGCCACCCTCATATACAATTTGCCATTGTCCTATAGTTTCCTTTGGAGGAGGTCAGCCCCTGCCTCTCTTTTCCACTACTGTGGGCAGCACTGGACCGCCTAGCTTGAGGATCTTCAGAGGGTGCTGCCTTCTTCCAACATGGGTTGACACTGATACTTCATAGCTGACTCTGAGGAAGTTAGCTAAAGTCCACTACAATGGAAGGAAAAATCCAGACAGAGTAGGTAGGACAAGCTAGTCTTAAAGCCCTCCAGACATGGGCAGCAACGTGACCACTCAGGCCAGGGACTCAGGCCATCAGAGCTTTCATGGGAGCCTTTTCCACAACCGGCCAATGGAATCTCAAGAGGCACTCCCTGAGGGCTCCTTTTGAAAGTCTAACCTGGTGACATACTTGTGCCATCCTCAGAAGCCCAGCTGAGCAGGATAGAGACAAGCAGAGAGGAAGGAAGGAAGAGAGCATAGGAAACATATGCTTAACTAAATTAAATTTTGGCTCCTTAATTAGATTTTAATTAATCAATTAATTAAAGATTGGCTCCTGAAAAATTTACTTTGAAACTTGACCAGCTTAGTTGTTTTCTCTTTCTGACAACCTTTCTACTTTTCCTGGGTCTCTTCCTCTCCAGTCTCTGGAAAACCCTAACTTTCTTAAAAGCTTGAGCCCACGAAGGCATCTTATAGAGACAAAAGGAAAACTGGTTTCTTGGCTTGAATGCATAAGTCCCAGCGAGTGACTCTCAACCACATATTGAGGACCCATGTGTCCATTTCCTGCTGTTATTGCCTCCTTCATGGGGACTGCAAACTGTGATCATCCTTAGGAGTAAAGGGTGAGTCACACTTGGGACAATGCAGGAGTAGGGACCATGACGCCCATAGAAACTCCTAAATCCATTGCAGGTGAAGACTTTGCCAAACTGCACCTAGCCCTCAGCTAGTCATACTAACTGGAGGAACCAGTTCCAAGGTAATCCGAGATGGTGGGTAAGCTTAGAAAGTATTTAAATCGGGTGTATTATTTGCTTGTTTAGCCTTAGGCTTATGTCCTTAATCATGTTTTACTTCAGCTGAATTGGTTTGCCATTTCCTCAAGGCACAGAAATTGAATGGGAAGCAGGACATCCCTGGGACCCCTGGCCAGTGGGAAGGGCAGGCCTGGAACTGAACACCCATAGAAGGCAATCCGAACTGCCCTCATTGGACTTGTGCCAAGAGTAAGTGAAATGCCCCAGGAAGTAAGTGAGGGTGGGTCATTTTGTGAGGTAAGTCTATATAGAGCCTCAATTTCCTGACCTGGTCCCTAACAAAGCTGCTGGGGATGGAGGGACAAAAAGGTCTGTGTTAAGGACATCTTTACAGTGGTTTGGGACCCTGAAGCCATCATTGCTTTTAAAAGAATGGCACCGAATCTGGGGATTTTAGATAGTGGAAGGCAGGGAACCTGAGCTGCTGGGCTGTGGGGTGGACTTGGTTTGAGGGAAAGGTCATGGTAAGCAGGTCCATATCAGGCTGCTGGTCATCCCAGGATCTTCCACACGCCACACCCTGGGGTATTGGTGGGAAGAAGGTGAACAGGTAGAAACCTCACTAGATTCCTGCGCCTGATGTGGTGGCCCATCTTTCTGCCTGAAACCTGAGGGGTTCCTTCTCAGGACTGAAATCTGCAGGTTAGAGAAGTGAATAGAGGAAAAGACTCCTTGGAGAATATTGAGAGATACCAATATGAGCTAGGAAAAGGTGATTAAAGCTGTTATTTAATTTGTGTCCATGAATTTAAAGATCTGGGGGCAGAGCAATGAATCTGAGTACATGTCTGTATGAAGTGTATATTGTGTGTTCTTGGGCATGTGTGCTATATTTTGTATGCCTAATATAACTATACATACATTGTGTGTACACTCTGAGTTTGTGTGCGTCTTGCGTACAGAAATAATAGTGATGCACCCTTCCTGTATTTTTGATGCATATCTACTGCATCCATGTAGTTTTGTGTATTTTGGATCTGAGTTACAGGTTGTGTGTTTGCACTTGGGATATGTAGTTTTCTTGTAGGTGTTCTGTGTTGATATGTACAGTCTTTGTCCAGGCTGAGTGTGTATATTTCATATCTAGGTATAACCATAAATCTTCTGTGTCTGCCTTTTATATTAATTTGGCCTGTGTGTATTTTGCATGTATGTGCATGTTTTATATCATGTGTGGTAACACCGGATCATCAATTTTAGGGTGGATGTGCATGTATGTGTGTTGAACATTTTATAGTCCCCAGCCAAGGATGCTATGGAAAAGTGTCTACCATCTGACCTAGGTCTCAAGTGTGGGTTGTTTTAATTTCCTATTTTCCAAAGGTCTGTGTCTCTCTAACCCCATGTCCTGAAATTCAGCACCACCTCCCATGAAGGAGAGGAAGAGAAACACAGAGGCTTTGTGCTGGGCATGAAGTGCCTGCAGATACCTGGGGGTGTGGGTGACCAGGAACTAATGAGCACCCTAGGCCTAGCACCCTGAGCTGGTGCCCCACTCCCCAAGACAACTGAAGGTGCCAACTAGCCAATAGTGAGACCTTGGCAGGAGCCACCACTGGACAGCCTGATCATCATGATTTGCTACATTCAGGACATTTAAGCCACAATGTAAAAAGGCAAAAACCCAGTCTGATGAGGCAAAAGCCACCCCTTTCCTAATCCCAGGCCCAACCTATTCTCTGTTTTTAGGCTATGCAGTGATCATTTACTTCTTACTTGTTTTGGGAAGGTGGGGGACAATTTTTAATCAATTCTTTTTTAATCAGCTCTGGTTGTCCATTAAAGGGGTAGGAAATTTCTGTCTGGTGATCAAAATGATGCGTATGGATCATCTAAGGATCACATTCCTTGGTCCTAGACTTTACAAATTTCCACACAGAAGAGTCTCCCTTTAAGTCCAAATCAATGGAAATTGGTTCCTAGGAGTCCTACTCCTTTGTTTCAAAGCAGGGGATCCATACTAGCTCTCTAGGGACAGGTTCATGAAAGTGATGGATGCAGAGCCAAATGGGGTGGGACGAGATGAGAATGGAGATGATAACAGGATGGACCATAGAGAGGAGGCCTGGGGTGGGTCTGGCCCAGGACAGCTGGAGCTGTGAGGGCCACAGGGCCCTTGTGCACTCAGTAAGACAAGCTTCAGCCATGGGAAACTGAAGCTGCAGCACATGGAGGGCAGAAAGACAATTCTAACGTCTAGGAATCCATGAAGACTGGAGTATCTGAGGCAATGGCAGCAAACCCAGGCCCAGCGGGGTTACCAGTGAGACCAGTGAACCCAATGGGCTTCTTACCAACCCACTGAGCAATGGATTTACTCCTGAACCTGAACTCCAGAGAATGAATATATATATATGTGTGTTTATATGTCCATATACACACATATGTGTGTGTGTGTGTATATATATATATATATACACACACACACACTCTAGTGCACATAGTCAAATACATGCATAAATTGCCCTGTGTCAAAAATATTGCATAAGCTTATACAATGTTCAAATGCAGTTTTTTTTTTCTCCTATAACTAGCTAGGTAGAGGAACACACAAAAGAGAGAGATACCCAATATATATTTATATACACTGGATCCACAGACCTGCCTATCCTCAGGACTGATGCCCTGGTCAGCTGTGCAGTCATGCCCATGACTAGGTTAATTCCTAAGGTGCAGTCATGTGAGTGTTTAGACTCTGCTTTCCTTGCTCATTCTCCTGGCTTGGCAGAGGTCTGCTCTCCCATTGAAAGAACAGAGATGGGTGGGCTGGAGGGCCAGAAGTTTTGGTTCCCCATTCCAAATAGCCTATTTTTTTTTTTCTCCTGATGGAGGGCTTTTGCCTTCTGATGGGAAAAAAACCCTAGTTCAATGTCATCCCAAGGCTATTAATACTCTAAATATGAATACTGTGTAGGCTACTAAGAAAATAGGTTATCTCCTGTGTTTTAAATATTGAGATTCATGCAATGAACACCCATGCAGTTCTATCGCATCACTGGTAAATTTCACTGCAGTGTCAGTGGAGCTGGGCCACATCACTAGGAAAGCAGATGTCTGCAAACTCCAGTGTAAATGAAGAAATCAGACATATTTTTGGTGACCCTGAAGCCTGCAAAAATGGTGAAATCTGAAGCTGAGAGGTCCCTTGGTTTGGTACCTTCTCCCCATAGGCCTAAGGGAACAAATGTGAAACTTGACAACTCACATTCAGTCATACTAACTGTCCCTCCCCCGGGCTTCCCTCACATGGACAGAGAAAAAGCAGAATGCAGCATTTTTTCGTTATGAAACACAAGCCTCTGGAGCATCTACTTGGCAACTGCAATTCACAAACCCCAGGTTGTGACACAAAAAGTAATTCCAATACACACAGGACTGTGTGTTCTTTTCAATGCAAAAATGGGAATGACCTTTTGAATAATCACAAGAGCTTTAACGCTAAGCCGTGATGGTGTTCCTCTGGGAAGAGGCAGGTGGGCTCAAGTGAATGACAGGGTGGGAGGGGGAGTGTGTCTCCCAGGTGTTGTGTGCATTTAACTAGGAAGGAAAGGGAGCGCTGATGTGGTGGGTTGTATGTTGGACATGAGGTGGCCTCAATGTGTCTTTCTGAAATCCTGGCTCCATAGGTGACGCTCATCTTTGGAAACCCAGAAGCCAGTGATGAAGATTCGCATGAAAGCTGTGATAGTTATTCTGCGTTCTAAATCAAAAATCAAAAGGTCAAAAGTCACTTGCACGACTATTGCTTTCCATGCAGAACCAGATGCACACTGTAGAACACACTGACTACAATGCAGACTATTATGCAACATCTGCATTAGTTCCATTGAGCTGTGAGTATGTTAATGGGTTTCAATCAGACATCAGTTAACATTTTGGTAATATTCACATAGTTTGTGTTAGCCAAGGTGCAGTTGGCAGTTTTCAAGTTTTCCTCTCTAAAGTCCTCATTACTGTTGTTTACTCCCTCCTGGATCTCCATGTAATCCGACTTACTAATGGTAGAGGCACTTCTACTTTTCTTTAGGTCAGGGGAGGATGGAATCTTTGGACAGCTTGTCACTTGCAAGTACTGGGCCTGCTCCTCTCCCTCTGTCTCCCGGTGGTAGAAGTAGTTGAAATTAGACACTATGACAGGGACCGGTAAGGCAATGGTTAACACACCTGCAATTGCACACAGGGAGCCCACTATCTTTCCCCCAATGGTAGTTGGAACCATGTCTCCATAGCCTACAGTTGTCATGGAGACCACTGCCCACCAGAAGGCATCCGGGATGCTGGGGAACTGGGAATCTCGCTCATCGGCTTCTGCAAAATAGACAGCACTAGAGAAAAGAATGACCCCAATGAAGAGGAAGAATATCAGGAGGCCCAATTCTCTCATGCTGGCTTTGAGGGTCTGACCTAGAATCTGGAGACCTTTGGAATGTCTGGACAACTTGAAAATCCTAAAGACTCTTACCAAGCGGATGACACGGAGGATAGCTAGTGACATGGCCTGCTGGCCCTGCTGGGCATCCTCTGGCTTCTCAGCCAACTCTGTCCCCAGAGTGATGAAGTAGGGGATGATGGCCACAATGTCAATGATGTTCATGATGTTGGTGAAGAAGCCAGCTTTGCTTGGACAGGCAAAGAACCTCACCAAAAATTCGAAGGAGAACCAGATGATGCAGAGAGTCTCTACAATGAAGAAAGGGTCGGTGAAGGAGGTGGACTGCTGGTACCCGATGGTGCTGTTGGAGTAGGTGTGGAAGGTCACCCCACCACCATGCATGTCTTCGTTCTCATCTCGGAAGATGGGCAATGTTTCCAGACAGAAGCTAACGATCGAGATCAGAATCACCATGACAGACACAATGGCTATAATCCTGGCAGGCCCTGAGCTCTCTGGGTATTCAAAGAGAAGCCACACCTGTCTCTGGAACTCATTTTCAGGCAGAGGACGTTCTTCCTCCTTGATGTAGCCTTCATCCTCCCGAAACATCTCCATCGCTTCTTCTCCCAGCTCATAAAACCGGATTTCTTCAGAGAATATATCTAAGGGCACATTCACAGGTCGCCTCAGCCGGCCCCCAGACTGGTAGTAGTACAAAATGGCATCAAAGCTAGGCCGGTTGCGATCAAAGAAGTACTCATTTCGGAGGGGATCAAAGTACCTCATCCGCTTCTTAGGGTCCCCTAAGAGGGTCTCTGGAAACTGGGCTAAGGTCTTTAGCTGGGTTTCAAACCGCAGCCCTGAGATGTTGATCACCACCCTCTCACAGCATTCGTGGTCTGCCTCTGGGTCATAGGTGTCCTGTGGGTGCCCAGGGAGGGCAGCAGCCTCATCTGCTGGGTCTCCAGTGGCCACTGTCATAATTGGGACTGAGAGGAGCGCCTCGCGCTATGCCTTCCAGCTGCCTGGTGGCAGGGGGCTCAGGGTGCTGCTAACGGCCCCAGGAAACACAGAAGCATTGGCTTGAGCTCCTGCAGGAGAGCCCCGCAAGCTCTCCAAGAGCTGGAGAGGCAGCCTCGCTTGGCTGAAAGACAGAGGCAGTTAAGGACATGAGACCAACTAGCACTGGCAACCCGACCTGGGTTGCTGCTTGCTGTCTCCCATCTCTCAGCCAAGAGTCCAGAAACATGACAACTACTGCCGCCACCACCACCACCACCACCACCACCAAAAAGCAGAATGACTTTCACCTTGTTACTTGTCTGGGGACCAGAAGCAGGGAGGAATTTCTCAAGGAAGCTCTGGAATGCCTTGCTCTGGGGGGAGAGGGCTGGCAGGCTCCCTCTGTACCACACAGGATCCTGGGTTATAAAACCAAACTAGGAGGCTAGAAGGGATCCCTCTCCCAGGAAGGGCACTGCTGTCTCACATATACCTGCACCCTGGGATCTGGAGCCTGGATCTTCTTCACTGATCCCACCCCATGATTCTACACATGGCTGTTATTAAATGATAGATTGATTTACCTGGCCAGGCAGGAACCTCTGGTTCTCTTCCTTGCAAAGCGGATCAGATGCTGTAGGAATCCTAGATCCACAAACAGGCAGCCCAATTCCCCATCACGTCTTCTCACTTGAGCTAGAAATAATGGTGAGTCATTCTGGGCAGGAGGGCAGGCTCCAGGTCCTGGAGGTGAGCACTAGGGCTAGACTGGGCTGGAGGGGCAATGGGGTGCCTGGCCAGGGGCATGCAGGACTTGAGAACGGCAGAGCTTGGGTCTGGAGCCTTTGGAAGGAAGGAGGTAAGATGCACAGCTCAGCAAAACCCGGAGTCCTCCTGGCTGTCCTCAGGAGGTGTGACGTTGCCTGGAAAACAGAGCAGCAAGGTGGAACGGGAGCTTTGGGGCAGCTGGTATCAAGATTTAGGAGGGCTCTGGCAGCTTCCCTCAGTACAGGTGACAAGCTGGGGTGACCACCTTCCATTTTGGCAGTTTATGCATAAGAATTACCCGGCCTCTTCTGGGCAGGTTTTCTTCCCATCAGCTTGAAGCACTTTTATCCCAGAGAACAAGCCTTCAGGCTTGACTGGGCTGTCTTCTCCAGAGGCCTCCCCAAGCTAATCCAGACCCCTTGTTTCCAGCTGCTATAATGAGAGACTCTGGGCAAAGCAACCCCCACCCCCACCCCATGTCAGGACACACATCTCTCAAGGGTAGGACTTTGCTCTCCGCAGCCTGACTACAAGCTCTGACCTCAGCAGTGTCCCGGCAGAAGCAGCACCCCACCCCCTTCCCAACTTGCGCATTCATTCAGAGCTCATCCAGGGAGACCCTACACCCAGCAAGGTCACCTATGTAGAAAGCTGGATGGCCTAGTCGCTGAACTTACTCTCCCTCCAGGATCCCTGGGCCGTAGACCTCCCTCTGAGCCGGGTGGCATTTGAGCTGGGCAGGCGCTCGACCACTGATTTCTCCCCACGAGAAAATCCCTTACATCTCCTCGGCAGGGAGCGCTGAACAAACGCTAGCCTGCTTGGCTGCTGGGCGGCTTGGCAGCCGCGAGATGAGGAGCCTGGAGGAAGCTGGCTTCCGGCCTGGCCCCCTGCCGACCCAATCCCGCCCGCCTCAGGGCGGGGAGGGGTCTGGGCCCTCTCCCCATCGCCCCGGGCTCCAGCCGGGATTCCGCCAGGCGCGCTCCCCGCTCTGCCTGGAGCGGGTGGACCAGACCTTCCAGCTGGCCGCGGGAGAGAGAGCGCCACCTTAACCCTTTCCTGTCTGGTGCGGTTAGCTCCGGCTGCGGGCCCAAGTGCAGCCCAGCTCCACCCCCCCCCCCACCCGCCAGGTTCAGCGGAGGGACCACCGAGGCTCCACCTCCATCCCCAAAACCAGAAGACTGAACTCTGGGGGTGGGGAGTAGGCTGCACCAGGCTGCTGTCCCAGATCTCAGCTCGCTCGTAAACGCTGGGGGTTCCCTGCAGCCCTTGGCCCCTGCGAAGGGGAAAAGACCCTCTCTGCAGTGAAGCCGTTTTTATCTCTTGCCAGACCCAAGTGATTCCAGTCCTACCAACCCGTGCTATTTACCAGACATCGTTATGCTGTCAGCTGCACTTCTCATCACCCGCCAGCTCCTCTCTGCGCCCTCCGCCCCGCGCCCCGCACACCCCAGAGGGTCCCCGAGCCCATGCCATGCACTCTTCCTGCGGGGCGCAATCCCCCTGAGCCTCCCGGGTCTAGGACCCTACTGGCAGACATCAGGGGCTGGCACAGGCTCACCCGCCGACCCTGCTGCGCTGCAGGCTGTGCCGCCGGGTGCCCTGCAACCCTTCTGGGAGCCGCAATTGGGCAAGGGAGGTACCACTCAGCCCCATGCCCCAACACTGATTTACCCTTCCGATCCGGCACCGGGAACCTCCATGTTTCTCAGTGACGGCCAGCGCCGGCAGGACCCCGGCAGCTGGAGGTGGCGGCGGCAGGGCGCGGGCGGCCAGCCGGGAGCTGGTTCTGCAGTCCCGCGGGCGGCGCGTACGGAGCGCCCGGCCGCCGCCCGCAGCCGCACCGCGCCGCACCGCGCCACGCAGCGCCGCACCTGGCCCGGCAGCGAACTCGAATTAAAGGGACCGGTGGGGGCCAAAGCCAGTAGGCGCACTGCTCGCCGCCACCAGCGGCCAGTTGGAACCCCTGGCCTCGGCCGCCACCCCACCAGGAAAACACCCCATTGTTTGGCGGAGCCCAACTTACTAACCAGAACCCGCGTGCAAAACTCAGTTGAGTGCTGCCGGGGCCCAGAGAGATGGAGGGGACACAAGTTGAGGAGTGCTCTGGAGAGGCTCTTGCCAATTGATGAAGTAGGCAAAGAGGAAACAATCAATAGCAGCTATCCCAGGTCCGAAGCGGGATCCAGACCCGCGGGAGATATGTTGCTATCATTACGACGCTGCCAGACAGCATCTGCAGACCCTTGACCCCTTCTGTGTCCTCTCCCTCGTGCGCGCCCCCTTTTCCAGCTCAGCGTCCCATCTCGCTCTTAACCAGTAAAGATATGGCTTCTCAGGGGAATGCAGCAGGTGCGGGCCGGGCCGCAGTGTGGCGGAAACTCGCTGCTGTGTTTGCCCCCACCAGGAGGAGTCGCAGGAACAGGGAGCACTGCAGGGCCGGCCCTGTTGTTTCCCTAACTCCTACCCCGCAGGGCCTTGGGCAGGGAAAACTGGGGGAAACGCAGTTGCCCTGGGGAAGGGCCAGCTACTGGACCTTTTCGCAGACCTGACAAAACTAGCTGGCCTATGGAGTTCTGAACTTGGGGGTGCAGCTCCAAGCATTCTGGAGTGCAGCATAGGGGGAAGACCTTTACTTTTAGGAGTATGTGCATCAGGAGTCCAGCCTGCTGTTTGTTTAGATGGGGGGATACCAGGAGGTCCAGATTGCTTTTGGAAGCCACATGAGAGCCCCAAGTCCCTGCTAGCTCTGTTCTCTAGGTCCCTGTCAGAACTATGCAGGCAGGTGTTCCAAACAACGGTTCCTGGAAATATGACCACAGTAGATACAGAACTTTGGATTCAGAGGGACTTTAATAATATGGAGAAGACTCCTGTTCGCTCCTCCCTGCTCACAGAATTCCCTCTCTATATCTGCACCTCATGATAGAAGCTCTGAGAAACTATAATGTCAGGCTAAGTGGGATTCTGGCATTTCATCTAGGTAGTCTATGAGGTTTAGGCTGAGGTTCTACCTAGAGTTGCAGGGGATGATCTGGGAGGGTAATGACCTCAGTGAACTTGGAGGATGGTGGATGACTTTAAGGCAGATCTGGTTTAGTTTGGGACCCTTTGAGGATGGGCTGTCAAGGTCCAGTTAGAATATGGCTTGAATGTTTTGGAGCCAGCCAGACCCAGACTTAATTCTTCACCAGTTACAAGGTAATTTGACTCCAAAATAAGGCTACCTCTTAGGGTGTAATGAGGATTAAATTGTTGTATGTAAAGAGTTTAGTACCCATTAAACACTCAATAACTGAGGATTTCTTTGCTGTGTGACCTTGTGAAACTTTCTTCATAAGCCTGGCCTCCTAGCCGCCAACTTACGTTTCTCTACATGCATGATCAGCTGGTCCCTGATGCTCAGTCTCTTTGCTTCTCACCTTCCTTCCTTAAGGTCTCAGCTGTTTCCAGTTGCTTCACAAAAATGTCTTCCAGAACCCTTCTCTGCACTCCTTCTGGACTCCCCTGACCAGCGTGGAAGGATTATCTTTCTCCTACTTACCACATGGTAAGCAACTCTAACCTAGTGAAACATTGAATCCTCATGACTCTATGACATGGTGTCTACATCATTACTATTTCACAGGAAAGGAAACTGAGGCAGAAAGAGGGGACGTAACCTGTCTGAGGCCAATAAGTGTTGACTCTAAGACTTGAAACAGGTCTTTGTGACTTCAAAGGTTTGTACCCTTAATGCCTGCAGCACCCTGCTTCATGTGGTATGAACAGCCCTGGAATCTCATCGCCCTCGTTGACATCTTCTTTTGGCCCCTGTTACTACCTCCTGACTAGCCTTAGGAGTATGTCATCCTCTCTTTCCCTTTAAAGCCTGACCTAAGTGTGAATGCCAATGAAAAAGAAGGAGAAGGAAGTGGAGGAGGAGAAAAGAAGGAGGAGAGTGAACAAGGAGGGGGAAGAAAAGAACTATAATAACAGTTGTTTATAATAACAGTTGTTTAGGAGCATTTCAGGCTCTTTTCCTTAAAGGTACCTCTTCCAGTTTCTTGCTTTGGCAGCATGAAAAATGGCAATAAAATGGTAAGCCCATGCCCAGCATTGACATTTGCTAGCTATGAGAATTCGAGAAAATTATTGAAACTCTCTGAGCCTCAGTTGCCTAGTTTCTGTGGAGCAAAGCTACTTCACAGGGTAGCTTTTAAGGATGAAACTAATTATAAGGAGTGGACAGCCAGCTGGCTTCATTGGTGGGCTAAGCTAGCAGGTGTTCAACTCCTGCACTACCTTTCTAGTCCTACAGAGGTCGCCATTTCTTATTTTTTTGGCTTTAAAAAGAGAGTCCCTTGATCTTTTCTTTAGGGCAGGGAGAAAACCCCCAAAGACCACTCCCTTCCCCTTTGGTTTGGTTTCCTGATTGGGGAGGGGTTTCCTTCAGTGGAGGGAAGGGCTGTAGTGCCCACTGCAGTGAGTGGTGGCTGACTGCAGTTATTTTAAAGAAGAGTTTATCTCAAAGTCAAGAGTCATATGTTTTCTGTCATAGGAGGAGGGGAGGGAAAGGGGATATACTGGGAAGTGATATTGGCTAAATTATATTGTTATATTGTGGGCATGTATGAATATGTAACAATGAATCCTACCATTATATACAACTGTAATGCACCAACAAAAGAAGAGTTGATGATGGTGTGTGGGTACACACCTGCACTCACCCTGGCACAGGAGGGAGAACCTTTTATGAACCTAGGAAGACTACATGACTCCTTCCTCAGGTGTCACTCCCAGGGGACTCGCTGTCCTTCCTGGCCTGATTACCATACCTCCTTGATGCTAACTTCCCTGGGTGATGGCATAGCCCCTTTAGACCACTGGTAGACAGGGCAGGGGAGCACTGGAATGATGATCTTGCACAGGGCATTTGGTCTAATGTCTGCCACCAGTCAGAAGGAAAATTGTCTTTGACTCTATTTTACAGATGAAGATACTGAAGCTCAGAGAAGACCACTCACTGACCAGGACAATTTAGCTGCTAAATGGTGAGGTTGGGACCAAATTCAAGATTGTGTGACTCTGTAAGTCACCATGCCATTCAGTTAGCTGGGTGTCAGGCCTCTGGGCTAAATTCCTAGTCTCAGGAACATGAATTCAGTCCAGAAGATCTTAAAGACCCCCAGGGCACATCTGTGTGGATCTACTGAAGAGAATCCAGTTTGACAAGAGGCCTGTTTTAGAAGGGGGCCAGTACTGGTATTGGTGCTTAGCTGTTTACACATTAACTCAAGGACTCAAAGCAGCAGTGCAAGATTCTGGACCCAAAGTCTCTGCTCACATTTGTAAATGTGAGAAGCATTTGCACACCCTGGACTAAGCACCACTCACCCAGATGAAAAGGAAAGTACAAAGCAGAGCTATCTGATTAGGATTGTGTGCTGGGTTTCAGTTTTAGCATGCTGAGCTGTGTGACTCAAGGATATTCACTAGACCTCTCTGCATAGCGGTTCACCTGTGAATTAGGATTACATTCTCTCCACCCACACTCCTTTCTCATAAGGTGCAGAGAGGGAGAAGGCAGACAGAAGGAGGGAAATTAAAGTTCGTTGCTGCAGGTATTCAAATCTCATTTGTTAGGATCAAAGAGGATGATAATACACATGAACGTACCCGAGGAAGCAAAAAAGCCTAGAGGGTGTGGACGAGTCCACTGTGAAACCCATATTACTGTTTCTGCTATGGAGGTGGAAGTGGAATGGGCACAATCCCGGCCCCCCACTGACCTCAGAAGTCTGTTACTTAACTCAGAAGTCCAGGTCGGCCTCCTACAGGAAGCTGCCTACATTAACTCCTGCTGCCTCCACGGGCTCTGATGTGGAGCCTGACCCTTGGCTCCTGTCCCGAGTTGGTTCCTCATTCATTCCACTCCTGGAAATACTGGCCAAATAAAAGAATCTGTTAAGGAATGGCTGAAGAGGGCAGGCCCCCCTGCACACTTTGGACTGCTGCTCTGTATCAGGCACTCTGTTGTCTATTGTTCCACAGTTGGGTTTCCTCCTTCTAAACGACCCCCAGGCTCCTGCCTCGGCGTATGGCAGTGGGTACCAGCAGGTCTAAGGCTTGATCCCAGATCTGCCATGTTTTAACTCTGGGATCCATTTCCTCAACGGCACATTTACATCTTATGACCTGAAGGTCAGACACCTAGAGCAGGGCCCAGGCCTTCTGAACACTAAGGCCAGCCACTGGCGGCACTGTCCTCTGAGCTTTGCCACTGTCTTCTCCACTGGGAACAGAAGTTGGGCGTTTTACGATGAGCTGTTATGGCAGATGCCTTCTGTGTTCCGGTCACCTCCCCTCGGGCCACCTGTGATTTCAGCTGCTTTTGGAGAATGATGCCTGAACAAGCTCGGTCACTGTCCCCTGGCTATTCTAATTCAAGGTTCTTTCTGAGGCTGTGGTGGCTCACGTGCGCTGCCAACTCTATAGGCTGCAGCCTTCTGCCCCTAAGGCAGACAGTTCAGGTTCTACAGTAGCGTCCTGGATGACTCCCGTCAATATGGACTCCCAGTTGCTCACAGTGGTAACTGCTCCATCTCATGACCATCTGACTGAAGCAGGACAAAGTCCAGAGCAAATGTCTCCTGACCCGCTCTTTGGGACTAAGCTCCAGACAGCTCAGCTGTTTCCCAGCCCTTTCCATGACCAGCTGGCTCCCTGGGTCCTCTGCCTACTGCCCAGGAATCTCTTGTCTCTACTTCCCTGTGCTGTGAGAGACACTACCATTCTTCCAGCTATCAAGACCATAACCCCTGGAGTTCTTATTAGCTCTCTTCTTCCTCTTCCACCTTGATTCCCTGCACATTTAGCCAACTACCTGGTCTTGGCCTGGTGCTCTCTGATTTCTTCTCCCTCCTCTGCTGCTCCACTGAAGCTGCCAGCAGGCTTGGTTTGGGCCCCTGCTACCTGGCCTTGGCCCTTTCTGTAGCCTGCCTTCAAATTAGTTCCCCTCTGGCCTCTTCTTTCCACAGTTGCTACAGCAATCTTTCTAAAATGCAAATCAGATCATGTCACCTCTTTAACTCCTCTTGGGCTCTTATTGCTGTGATCAAACTACATTTCCTAAGAGATAAACAAAACCTTTTGTAATCTAATTGTCCCCTGCTCTTCCTTGGTCCCCATCCTAGAAGTTTATACTGGTGTATACTGAATGGCCTTGACAGCTCTAAGTGGTTCCAATGAGGCAGAGGAGACTAAAACCTGAAGTGAGTACAGCCTGGTGTGGATTCCTGCCTGTTCTGCTTATCATCCTCTTAGAGGGGGCTATTTCCTCTCTGAGTCTCAGGTTCCAAACTTTCAAATGGGAATAATCTTGCCTAACTCTTGCTCTGAGGACTAAAAGATAATGTGCATAGGTTGTTTATCCCAGTGACCTGCAGGAAGAGCTTAAGAAACCTGAGCTTATGCATATTCATACAGTGGAATTCCATAAGATGTTTATTAAAAATCAATAAATAACATCTTCATTAAAAACAAACACAAACAAACAACTTCTGAGCTTCCAGGTCTTTCAGCTTTGGTTCCAGCGGAATGCTCTGTTCTCCTCTCCATCACCCAGTGACTTCTTCTGACACTTGGTTCAAGCCACATCTTCTAGGAAGTCTTTCTAGGCCGTTTTCTGATTTCCACCCATTTATTCCATGCTTGGGACACAGGTCTACCACACCAAGTCTCTTGGGGCCTTTCTCAATCTCATGCTGTCTTATACTTGTGGGGAGCACCCCAAGGGCAAGGCCAAGTTGTCTGGATTTGCATCCCCATGTCTGGTCCAGGCCAAGCACAGAGTAGCTGACATGGCAGTGCTTGTGAACCAATAGACTCCAGCAAATGCCTGAACCCTGTGGTGCCCCACAGCTTAACTATCTCCGCTTGCCTTGCAGCCCCTAGACTTGGTGTCTCTGGGAGGCCTCTGCTTCTGAAGGACATTTGAGTTGCCACAGAGCCAGCCCCAACTCTGCTACTACCTAGGGGACTGTGAGGTGTGTGACCTTGGGTAAGTCACTTCCCCTCTTTGGGCCTCAGTTTCCTGACCATGTAAAATGAGAAACTTGAGCTACATGATGTATATGGCCCTTTCTTGCTCTGTGATTAGTTCTTCAGCTTCACTTGCTCTCCTAATGGGGAGCCCCAAGCTGGCAATGGGCATACCTCAATCTCCATTAGCATCCTTTTCTCTATCTACTATAACTGTTCTACTTAAAGACATTGAGCTTGAGAGAAGTTGTGTGACCTATTCAAGGTCACATGGTTCTAGTAATAGGCAGAGCTGGGACTTGAGGCCTCTCTGAGCGCCACCTCAGTAGTTTAGCAGTTCCCCATCGCAGTTCACTGCCTGTACTTTTTTTTTTTAAGTACGAGGAAGGATTTTTGATGATGCCAGATCACTTTGAAAATGAGTCTTGTAAAAATTCAAAACAGTGCAATTCTGATGCTCAGCGCATCTTAATGATGTTCTCCTGAGTCTACCAAGAGTTGCTACAAATGGGAGCTCAGGGGAGTTTCAGTTCTGAGGCCCCGCAGGGAGATAAGAGGCCTGAGCTGCAGAGAGGGGTTGGGGAAGGCATGAAGAAGACAACTGGCTCTACATTTAGTGGAGTAAGGGTGCCAAAGGGCACCCTAAGGACAAGGCCTGATTGCCACTCAGAGCTTGGGTTTGCCCTCCCCAGAATGTGAAGGGGGTAGAGGTGGCGGCGTGACAGACTGGATAGAGAAGTATCAGATAACAAGTGCTTGCTGAATGGAAGGAGGCAGCAGGTCTTGTCCACGGAACTTGGATTTGGGGTTATGGAGAGAGACAGTCTCTCTGACCTACCTTTGAAGCAGGGAGAGGAGAAAAGGTAGAGAATGGAGAAGGAGGCGAGCCATCTTGGCAACATTGCTGTGTTTGAGAGCCAAAGGGCATCTAGAAAAGTGGAGGGAAGATGACCTAGGAGTGGAAGAGAGCCTGGGGGCAAGAGGGACAGCTAAGAGGAGGGATGCAGGTCAGAAGGCACCTGATAGACAGCCTCAAGCTTTCCCCTACTCTTTGCCCTCGACGCCCGCTTTGCACCTGAAATTTCAGGATCATCCCACAGTGCCACCCAGTGTCCATGTGGGGGAGGTGCAGGGAAGTGCCAATGGAAGCTGCAACAGGATAGCAGAAGGGAAAAGCGTCGCCACACCAACGCAGAAAAACAGAAAACTAAATTTCTTCCTTCCTTGAGGATGTGCTGAAGGACTCCTAATGGGTTTCTGGGCCTAGGAAGAACCAAGGTTTAAGTATTGCACTTTCCCCAGGACTTCCTCTTTTCTCTGACCTCTGGCCACAAGAGTCAAGGCAGGGCTTCACTAATTCACAGATCCCCAGGTCTCCCTGAAGAGCAGGAGTGTCTGCAGTCCCATCCCCGGACTTTGCCTTCTGGGATGATGATGGCTGATCACGCAGCTGCCATCTGGCCTTCCCTCTTGGTCCATGTGGTCATGGTCAAGGTCATGGTTGTCGGGGCAGCACAACGGGGTCACTGGGGCAATGGTGGAGTGGGCTGAAAGTGACAGTGGAGCCATTTCACAGTGGATTGCAAACCACTTCCTTTGCCCTCCAGCTGTACCCTCTCCAAGATCTGTGAGCTTCTAGGAAATAAGCAGAAGTTTGTTCTCTATGAAAGGTGAGACCCCAGAGTTAGATCACAGAGAAGGTGGCATGGTTCCTAAGAACCTGGGGACAAGGGTTGTTATGGTTGAGATGTGGTGTCCCCCAAAAGCTCACATGTGAGACAATGCAAGAGAAATTGGAGGAGAAATGATTGGGCTATAGCCTTAACCTAATCAGTGAATTAATCAATCCCAGATGGGATTAACTGAGTGGTAACTGGAGGCAGGTGGGGTGTGGCTGGAGGATGTGGTTCACTGGAGTATAGCTATGGGGTCTATATTTTGTATCTGGAGAGTGGACTCTCTCTCTGCTTCTGATCACCATGTGAGCTGCTTCCCTCTGCCACACTCTTCCGCCATGATGTTCTGCCTCACCTTGAGCCCTGAGGAATGGAGCCAGCCTTCTATGGACTAAAACCTCTGAAATTGTGAGCCCTCAAATAAACCTTTTCTCCTCTACAATTGTGCTGGTTGAGTCCCTTAGTCACAGCAGTGAAAAAGCTTACTAAAACAAGAGTCTAAATGAAACTCCTCTCTCCGGCCCTCGGTGAGAAGGGTACATAACAGAGGTAGGTACTTTTATTGCTCCCATTGGACAAAGAGAGAAATGCTTAGTGGGGTTAAGTTACTTGCCTATGGACACATAGCTAGTCAGCAGGTGGCCACATGGCTAGTAAGCAGCCATGGTCTGTCCTGTGCACTAAGCCAGGCATAGAGCCTGGCACATAGGCAGAGCTCACAAATATTAATTGAATTTGTGGACTGGATAGGGAAGCAAAGTTGCCAACAATTTACTCTAACCCAAAGAACAACAAACTGACTTAAATTGGGGAACAGAGTGTAAAAGTACCCATGAAAAGGAAAGTCTTTACAAAGGATGGGCATTTGAGAATGTTAACAAGGAGCAGATTGTCTGAGGGGATGCTGATGTGAGTGCTCGGTCATTCTGAGTTCTCATTCATTCATTCATTCATTCATTCATTCATTCACTGTTTGCAGAAAGCCTGTCCAGAATAGATTATCTCAAATGTGCTCATTACTCTGCACCTTATCATACCGCATTTCTGTTCATATTATGTATCTCTACCTGGCAATTTGTTGTGAACTTTATTGTCTTATTCCCCTACCACTAGAACCACCAATTCCACAAGGAAAGAGTTGGAGGGTTTTGCTGTCTCCTGTATCCCCAGTGCCTGGAACTCTCTGTGTGCTCAATTCATATTTGCAAAATAAATGCTTAAGTGAGTGAGTGACTTCCAAGGCAAGGAGACAACAGGAACCAAGCACAGAAGTAGCCTCCTCTGGCTCAGGAACACTGAATCTGTAAGAGTGGAGCAGACAGCATGGAGGGACAGGGTTGGGCAGGAGAGGTCTTTTGGCGAAAGACCAAGAAAGGCCTTGAGGGTCATGCTGAGGAATTTGGACTTATTTTATCCTGTAGGCAATAGGGAACCACTGAGAATTTTCAGTAGGAGGGTGACAGGATCCAACCTGTGTTTTAGAAAGATAATTTAAGAAATGTAATATAATTAGTAATGAAATCTATAATGAAAATATAGTGTAATGAATGGATCAGAGAGCAGAGGCAGGAAATTAGTAAGAAGGAGGCTGCTTCCGTTGATGAGAGATGTCAAGGGTCTGAACTCAGGCCATTTGTTCATAAATGAAGGGTAGAAGGGATGGGGCAGTGATGATGGTGGTAAAGAGAAAAGTATTGTCAGGAGGACACTGGGAGGATGTCGATAGGGTTCAGTGATCAGTGAGAGGAGAGTGGGTAGGGGAGTCCTTTTGCCAATTGAGGGATCAGAAGGGTGGTGTGTGTGTGTGTGTGTGTGTGTGTGTGTGTGCGTGCGCGCGCTCATGTTTGTGTTGGGGCATGGCACCAACGAGGTGGTGGGTTCTGGCAGACTTGGAGTTTGTGGGGTCGCTGTAACAGGCCTGTCCATTGTGACTAGGTGGATAGTGATGTTGGCCTGATGCTCAGGAGGGATGCTGGGGGCTGGGCATGGAGACTCAAGAGCCGTCATCATGGACAGGTACTTGAAACCATGGAGAAGAATGAGGTCCTCCAGGATGACAGTGCAGATGGAGGGAGAAGGAAGGAGGGCACAGGACAGAAGTCTTTAGAGCACTCACCATGGAGAGGAAGGAAGAGGCGTGTGCCTCTTTCTGCCTTTGCGGTACAGGGGCACATGACAGGGCTGGACACCACTCTCTCCCTCCTCAAGGCTAATGTTTATATTACATTAGGATCAGGGCTTTTACTCCAGAAAGGGATAAAAAAAAGTATTAGAAACATCTGTAGAGCTAAAAATAGTACTTAAAAATGTGATAAAACTTCATTGAGCTTTATCCAAAGTAACTTGTCCTTCCTATTCTTTGGCAGAAGAACTGTGGTCTAAAGATAAAGATGTACATCCAAATGTGGACCCTAGGGAGGGGAAGCTGGGGGCATATTGAGCAAGATTGGGAGGTAGAAAGACCCCTGAGCAGGCAGAGGCTAAGGGGAGGAAAGAGACAAGGTGGCCTCCTGCCCTTAAGATACTGCTGACTGGTAGAGAGATGGGCCTGCGAAGGGTCAGGTTCTGGGTGCTGGGATGCCATGGGTGCCTGGCTTCTTGCTGGGCAGCTGGCGGGACCCAGGAAGGATTCAAGACTCACTCTGTGCCCTACAAGTAGGGTTCTACCTCCTTGCATGGGACTGCACACTCCATAGTAGGACAGGCCCAGGGCAATGGAGAGCATCCTGTCAACCGGTAAGAAAAGACTTTTCCTCTTCATTCCTCCCTGGAGAGTCCGAGGAGCCTGGAATCCTGACTTCCTCCCACTTTGCCAATTACCTGGCCTGTGGCCCTGGGAAATCACCAACTCCTTTTATTCTTTCTTTTTGGAATTGCTTTGGGTGGGATTTCCTTTGGAGGTAGGATGGGGAAGCTTTGGCCCTAAGAAGCAAGGAGATCAGGAAAGTCATGAGAGACAAACATGAGGTGGGAGATGGCCCTGCTCAGGTGTACATAACCCAGAACTTGGAGTCTAATAGGCAGCTCAAACTTGGCAGGTCCAAAACCAAATTGCAATTTCCTTCCTGGAACCAGAGCAAACACCAGCAGCCATGCCCTGTCCCCTCCCCCACACCAGGTCTGGTATAAACATTTGTTTTTGCCTGGGGTCCTCTGAGGCCTCCTTTCTCCTATGCATGACTCTTGAAGCCAGAACTGTTAGGGGGGAAAAAAATCAGGTCGTGTTACATCTTTGCTCAAAATTCAATGCCTGTTCATGCCCTCAGAACTACAGCCAAAGTCATTCTGTGGCCTAGAAGGCTCTCTACCATCTGTCCCTGGATACCTTTCTGACCTCATTTCCAACCGCCCTCCTCATATTCATTTGGCCTGGGCCCGCTGCCTCCTTGCTGGTCCCCAATCCCAGCAAACGCATCCCCACCACAGTTAATGTGACGGCTGTCCCCACTCCTGGGAGACTCGACCCAAACACTCTCATGACTCTCTCTCTTCCTTTATGGTCTCTGCACATTACTTCCTAGAAGCCCCATACGTATGGAGGACCTGTCTTAACCTTGTGCCTTACACATAGGAAGCGCTTGACAACCAGAAGGTAATCCTATCCTGGCCTATGAGCTCTCCAAAGGCCAGATGCATGCGCGGCCACTGGCCACCAGAGGGAGCCAGAGGCGACAGCGTCTGCACACTGCGGCTCGGACTGCGGCTGCAGCAACCTGGGAAGGCTAGCCGTCCACATCCACGCAGCACCGGGAAGGTGGAAACTGCAGGGACACAGTCCGTGGTTTCTGCACCAGCAGTACTTGGCTCCCTGCCTACCTCCCAAACCCAGATCCTGGGGGCTTACTGTAAAAAAAAAGCAGGTGAGATTTTGAGAGTTTAAAAATGCATTTTCCCACCTATTTGTCAAGCCCCAAACTCCAGCACCTCCAGTCACCTGAGGTCACATCTCTTTCAACACCCTCCCTTCCCTAGCCTAAAAATAAAGAATCTGGAAACTTTAGTGAGGTTAAGTAACATACATCTTCTGCCTGACAAACCCCTCTGAGCCCTCCCTGAGCGGGATTGCCAGGCTAAGACAGAATCCAGGGGCCATTGCTTTATGTACCTGTGCCCTAAAGCGAACGTGGCTGTCAGCTGCAAGTGCAAATGCGCCAGGTTCCTGAGGGCAGAGTGACTTAAGGAGAGGAGAGGGAGAAGGGTGGGTGGGTGAGTGTGGTGGGAGGGTGTATTAGGCACTAACTTGAGGCATACTGAGGGTCAGGAGGGTCCTATCAAACTTAATCCACAGACCAAATTTCATATCTTTACCATGCTCCTGCCCTCATACGTCTCCATCTCTCTTTCCAGATCCTCCTTCCTTCTGAACCTTGTGCAGGCGGGCCACACAGTGGAAGGCCCTCAATGTTAGTCAGTGTCTTAGAGGTCACCTCAAATGTTCCTGGGTGTGTCCAGCAAGCATGGTTCCCAGGAACTCACTGCTCAGTATCCCAACCCCTTCCCAGTCCTGTTGCTGTGTTTTGGCCCACTGTGACAGCCCCGCTATGGTAAACAAACCCTGCCTCCCAGGCATGGAAAAATATCTTTCCCATTACCTCTTCTCAGAGGCAACACTGTGTGGCTGAGAACTGGGGACTTCACTTAGCACAAGGCCAGAGGGTGGGACAGGGCACTGGCAGTGAACTGCTGATCTCACCAATAGATATTCTGTAGTGAGTAGGTAAGTGCATGTGTGTGTGTGTGTGTGTGTGTGTGTGTGTGTATGTGTGTATGTTGAGGTGTACACACGGATGGAGTCAGGCTGGCATCTGCCATGGGTGAAGTCAGTCTCTCAGATCTCTCATCTTCTACACAGCTTGTGCTTTTTGTTCATTCTTATTCTGAAAGCTCCTTTGTTTTTTTCCTTCCTGGTTCTAGGAATTAAACCCAGGGGCATTTTACTACTGAGCTACATACCCAGTCCCTTTTATTTTTTATTTTGAGAGAGTCTCACCAAGTTGCTTGGAGCCTTGCAAAGTTGCTGAGTCTGGCTTTGAACTTGTGGTCCTCCTGCCTCTGCCTCTGTAATCACTGGGATTACAGGGGTGCCCCACTACACCTGGCCTGAAACCTCCTTTTAAAATATTCCTAACCTTCCAAAGTACCCTGTGTTTTCAGATCACTTTTGAGTGCAAAAAAAACTGATTTTATTATGTAATGATGCAGGTATCTATCTACTATTAATCATCTGAACATTTATAAAGGCCAACATTGCTGTTGGCCAGTGTGAGTTTGTACTCTTATTGAAGTGTGAGAATTCAGTCAAAGTAAAGCCATTTGACATTCTCTTTTGCTGTGGCAGCCTAGTCACAAGTGAAGGTGTGACTTTTCCTCAGGTGTTTTGGAATTCTCACACACACACACACACACACACACGCACCAAAGAACCACAAAAGCACCTTGGTCTTGTCCCCTTAGATATTAAAGCTCTGGGGATTCCTAGGTACAGACACTAGCTTTGGTGTGTGACTTGCTCTGTGCAGCTAAGTTGTACTCATTTGCTGGGTTATCGGCTAATTTTTAAAAAGTTTCCATACAAAATAGATTATAGGCTAATTTTAACTGTAACCTTCCCAAATAGGAAAACAAGTTAGCTCAATAAAATACAGGGGTCTCTGGAGCACAAGATTGTATGTATGGTCTGATTATAACTTGGTTAAAAACAATGATAAGGAGTAGAATTTCTAGCTATGGCAGAGCAGAGAGGTTGACAAATCCTCTTATTAAAAAATAATGTAAGAATAGAAAAATATGTCAAAAAATCATTTCTAGACAAATTAAGCAGATGCAAATAGCACCTTGGCAAGTTTATTCAAGACAAATTGCTGAACTTCTGATAAGAACTTGGGAGCCTGCGATGTTGCTGGTTAGGACTGCTGGCTTCCCCCTATCCTTGGGTGAAGTAGAGCTATGGCGGGTGGTGACCAGCAGCTGCTTCACTGTGGAAGAGTCTGCCTTGATGTGGAGAGGAGGACAAAAGCCCCATCTCCAGCAGAGTTTTCAGTAAAAGCAGCAACTTGATATAAAACAAATGGAAAAGCCCACAGGCAGCTTGCCTGAAGTTGTGATGCTGTTCATAGTAGGGAGCAACCACGACATGACAGTACCCAGAAATTCCCAGGTATCTGGAAATAAGAAAGCCACAAAGGGAATAGATATTCTTTTCATAGATCTTTGGCAGACTGGAAAGCTGTGCTCATGCATGTGGGAAATGAAAGCTGACTTCTAAACCTTCCTGAGCTTTGAATATGCTCCCTGACCCACTCCTGGATTCATTGGTAGAGGCTGAAAGACTGACTTATTCAAGCAACTCTTTTTTTAAAAAAAAATATATTTATTTATTTATTTACATGGTGCTGAGGATCGAACCCAGCACCTCACGCATGCGAGGCAAGTACTCTACCGCTGAGCCACAATCCTGGCCCTCAAGCAACTCTTGAGGACAACCTCTGAGCAACCATCAGCTGACCACTAAGCTATGCAGACACAGGGACAACTCCTTTAATGCCAGACTAAAAAAGTTATTAAGAAAAAACAAAACAGAACTGAACAAAACTGAACAGAGACATCAGCAGTAGGAGCACCTTGCAAGGATGAGACATAACCACAGATTAAGTTTAGAAAAGCTACACAAAAACTAAAACCAAAGCCAAACCCAAATGCAGCAGAAAACCAACAATAGTCCTCAAAGGAAAATACTAGAAGTTAGAGTTGCTACAAATATCTAAAAAATGTCCAGTTTTCAACAAATGATAGGATATGTAAAAGAATAGGAAAGTGTGTTTAATATCCAGGGGGAAAAAGCACTTCAGAAACTTTTTGGTGGTTCCAGATATTAGACGTAGAAGGAAAAAAAAGTCCAAAGCAGCTACTTATAAACATGTGTAAAGAATTGACACGTTTAAATAGTTAAGGGAAAATATGATTACCATGGCTCAACCAATAAGGAATGAAAATAAATAAATAGAAACTCTGAAAAAGAACTGCATGTGAATTCCAGAACAGAAAAGTGGAATAACTGAAATGGAGAATTTACTAGATAGGCTTGACAGCAAATTTGAGTGATAAAAAAAAAAAAGAATTGTTAAACTTGAGGGTAAATCAACAGAAATTATCCAAATGAAGAACAAAGAGCAAAAACATAGAAAAGAATGAATATACACTTACAATATCTTTTGGACAATTAAAAATGTACCAAACTATGTATAATGAAAAGTCTCAGAAGGAAAAGAGAATGAGTCAGAAAAATACTTAAATAAAAAAATGACTGAAATTTCTCAAATTTGATGGAAAAACATTAACATACAGATTTAAAAACTCATTAAATCCAAATCAGAGTAGATTCAAAAAGATCATATAATATTCAAAGAGAAAAATTTTAAAGCAGCAAGAGAAGAATGATTCATCATATACAGGTAAATAAACAATGGTATGATTTAAAGCTAATTTCTCCTGAGAAACACGGAGGTCCCCATTCTGGAATGACATATTAAAAACACTAGAAAAAGAAAAGTCAAATAAAAATTTATATCTAGTAAAATATTCTTCAAAGATGAAGCGAATTATAGCTAAGAATAATTTTAAGAAATACAAAACAGATCAAATAAGACCTGAATGCAGTGAAATTTGGGAGATACCCTTTGAGCATTAGGGGGAAATTTATAGAATAATATGCCTAGACTCAAAAAGATCTCCAATCAATGACCAGTTAATGACCACAGTTTCCATCTTACACTAGATGAAGGAGAGCAAATGAAATCCAAAATAAGCAGAAGAAAGTAAATAATAAAGATTAGAACAGAAATCACTAAAACAGAAAACAGAAAATAATAAGTAAAATCAATGAAACCGATACTGGTTCTTTGAAAAGATCAATTTGATAAGTATCAAGCCAGAAAAAGAGAAATAACCAATATCAGAAATGAGAGAGATGACATTACTCTCAATTTTGCAGGCATTAAAAGGATAATAAAGAAAAAATTAATGGACAACTTTATGCTAATAAATTTGAGAATTTTGGTGAAATGGATAAATTCTCAGAGAGGCACAAACTACCAAAGTTCATACAAGAATAAATAAATAACCCAATACTCCTATACTTACTTTAAAAACAAATTTGTAGTTAAAAATCTGCTCACAAAGAATGTTATAGCCCTAGATGAGTAAACAAATGAGTGCTAATAAATATTTAAGGAAGAAATAATTCTACACAAACTCTTTCAGAAAATGGAAGAGAAAATGCCCCTCAACTCATGCTAAGAGGCCAGCATTACCCTGACATCAAAAGCAGACAAAGATATCACCAGAAAAGAAAACCACAGGCCAGTATGTTTCATGAACATTGATGCACAAACTAGATAAACAAATCAAATCCAAATAATAAAAAGAACAATACATAATGACCAAATTAGGTTTATTTAGGAATAAAAGATTGGTTTAATTTTTAAAAAATTAATGTAATTAACAATATTAAAATATTTTTAAAAAGACAAAATAACATGGTCTTTTTAACAGGCACAGAAAAACATCTGACAAAAATCTAATATTTGTTCATGATCAAATCTTTTAGAAAACTGGGAATAGAAGAGAATTTTTTTATACCTGGTAAAGTGCATCCATGAAACACCTGCAACTAACATTATACTTAATAGTGAGAAGTCACATGATTTCCTCCTAACTTCAAGAAGACAAGTATGTCCATTCTCAATCTTTCTGTTCAAGATTGTAGCTAGTGCAATAAGATTAGAACAATAAACAACATCTAGATTAGAAATTAAGAAGTGAAACTGTTTTTATTCACAAATGACATGATTGTCTATGTAGAAAATCCAATGGAATCTACAAAAAAAGTTACTGTAATTTATCAGTGAGTTTACTAAGATGTCAGAGCAAAGTAGAAAAATCATATTTCTACATACTAACAATTAGACATTAAAAATTTAAAAATACCATTTATAATAACATTCAAATATGAAATACTTAGGGACAAATCTAACAAAGGGCATGAAAGACCTATACACTAAAAACTGCAAACTACTGACCTAATAAATAGAAAGATATATTATATTCTAAGATCAGAAGACTCAATATTGTCAAGATATCAGTACTTCCAAAATTAATCAATGTATTTAAAAATACAATCCCATTAAAAATTCCAGCAGGAAACCCAACTACTATGCATAACTATAAAGCTCTAATAAAAATAAAAAGAAAAAAATTTCAACAGGCTTTTGGTAAAACTTGACAAATATGTTAATGTAAAGGATCTAGAATAACCCAGAGAATTTTGATAAAGATCAAAGTTAGAGGGCTAATACTACCTGGTTTCAAAGTTATTACAGATCTGCCGTGATAAAGACAGTGTTGTATTAATGTCAAGGTAGGCAAATAATATATCAATGGAGCAGAAAAGAAAGTCTAGAAATTGACTTATACAGTCAATTGATTTTTTAAAATTGGAAAGGCAAGTCAGTGTAGAAAGGGGTCTTTTAACAAATGGTGTTAGAATGATTGAACCGCTACACTGAACCCATGAACACATACTCTTCCTAAGATTATAAGCAAAAATTAACTCAAAACGGAACACAGACCTAACTGAAAGAGCTCACACTGTACAACTAGAAAACTGAAATATTTCATGATCTTGTGTACTAGTCAAAGACATTATTAAAAAAAAAAGCAATACAGACCAAGGTTGAGACAAAATATTTGAAAATTCTGTATCTGATAAAGAACTCATATATAGAATATATGAAGAATTTCTTCCCATTCCCACGTGAAGTGAGGATTGTTATACCTGTTTCACACACACTCAGGAAACTGGAGTCAGAAGAGGTAACACCAGAGATGGTGCAGCCCTGTGACAGACCTTGGTGTCTGGGGTCAGAGAAGTCTGGCCTAGACTTCCAACCCAGCTCCTTCCTGGCTTTTTGATATTGGAAATATGGATACTTTAACCTACTGATCAGTGAAGTGGGAATAATAAAAAGAAAATGTCTACTTCCATGAGATTGCTCAGGATTAATGGGACACTGGAAGGGACACTGCACATACTAAGTGTGCGATTATTGGCTGGTCACAAAGTCTTTGTAGTGTCTACCCATTGCTCCATGTTGAAGTCTCCCTCCCATGAAATGAGAAGTCCCTGCCACTCAAGCTTTCTTTGTAGACCAACACCATGCTAGTCAATGCCGTAGTACCTTATCTCCATTTGTATTTATTTTGTCAATTAGGTTATAAGGTTTCCTAGGGCCAAGACTAGCTCCTAGGTTTGTCTGTGTACTCCCTCATTGAACTTGATGCTTAGTATGCTCAATAAATGTCTATTGATTGACTAAATCTGAAGAAAGAGAGGGAAATGAAAAGGGGAGCAGAAAACGCAAATAAAATTAGAGACATCTAAGGACTAATTTAATTACAGAAAATGTGAATTCCAGGCTTGTGTTGGGGAGAAAGGGAGAGAGAAAGAAATTCCTATGAAATGGACAGGAAGTGAAATAGTAAGGACAGAAAATGGGGAAAAAGAAATGAAAATTGTGCAATGTGATGAGGGAAGCAATTATATTTAGAGGGACTACTCTTGGGCAGTGTTGGGTTTCCTCTTTTTTTGAATTCAGTAAGGTATGGATGGTATTAAAAGCCCACTGCTACCTCTCAAAGTGCCTTAAACAATGAAGTCTTGTGCTTGCTGAATGTGCACTCTGATGGGGGAGCAGGCAGTCAGCATGGGTCATGCAAAGGCCACAAGCAGTCCCCATGTCTGTCCTACACTGAGTATCTGGTGATTGGGAGTTAGTTTCTAGTTTTGATCCAGGGGCTTTTAAAATGTGGGAGCAATGGGAAAGAGTATAGCAAAGTAGGTAGGGAATGAAACATTCTCCCCTTCTTCCATGCTCATCCTCTGACATCTCACACATCTTGAAGGGTTGCTGTGAAGAAGCCTCCTGGGTGTTAGAGGGGACTTGACCTTCCTCCATATTCCTATTCCACTGGTTTCTATTCAGTGACAGAATTCACTCCAAGTTGTTTTCTGGGAGAGAAATGATAAAGACTCCCTAACCCTAGACTCATTTTATTCATCTCTCCACTGCCTATTGGGGGCCTTGTCCAGTGCCTGACATACAGCAGATGCTCTATAAACATTTGCTGATTGATGTCTCTCTGTAGAGGACTAGATAGAAGGTATAACTTGAAAGGATGTGGAGGCCCAGATGAGACACCCTGCTGCTGTGCTCCCCTGACACCCTGGACTTCCCACACCTTATCACCTACCATGTAAAATTGGCTTATACATGTTAGGTCCTTTTGCCTCAGCAGATCCTTGAGAACAGAGATCCACTGATTGTACTTAAAGCGGGTGAAGATGCTAAACAATTATTTATTTGAATAAATGGACATAGGCTTATAATGCCACTGATTGCCTTTGAGCTCAGCAGAGCTGATTCTTCTGGATATCCTGGCTTTGCCTGGGCTTCAGATTCAGAGCAAGTTGGCAGCTGGACCTGACATGCTGTCTTCAAATTCAAATTGGATTCCACTCAATTCCAGGGCCAGGCCATGAAGACCTTCCAATAGCTCCCAGAAATGACTGCACTTTGGAATTTTCCAGGGGACCTTTTAAATTCCTGATGTCCCAGGTCATATTTTAGATCAATTAAATCAGAATGTCTGAAAATGAGCCCAACATTAGTGATTTTTAAAGACTCCCAGTGATCCCAAGTGATCATCAGTGACTCCCAAACTCCAAATAATCCCAATCAGTAATTAAAATGAAAACTTCCTGTGGGCCAAAGTCATTATAGAAGGTGATCCCCAATGGACAGACAAGTTTGAGAACTACTGGTTTCGGAAATGTGTTTTCCTTATTGAAATTAGTGAGTGTCCCTAAATTAGAAAACTGTGGAGGAGAGTCATGCCTCTGATACCCACGAATGGAGGAGATTTGTCAAAGGTGATGGATCTGGTGTGAGGGCTGGAATTTGTCCAGATGCTCTGAAGTGTGTGGATTCTCCTGAGAAGTAGACTCAGCCCAGCACCTCCTTCTCAGCCCAACTGCTCTCTCCTCTGTGTTTATTTGGTATTTTAATTATCCATTGCCATGTTTTCTTCCATATTAGATTTTGAGCAACTTGAGGGGGACCACATCTCCATAAGCAGAGTGTCTGACCCACAGTGGATGGGTGATACATTTGTGATTTCAATGTGCCCAGGAATTTACTCCTTAATTACTATTTTAATTAAACAAATGGTGATAAGAACAGATTGAGAGCATTGGACAGAGAAGAGGAGTTAGGAAGAGAGAAAAGAGGAGAGGGCCCACGAGGAGATCAAATTAAGGGAATCAAAGCTGAAGAAGAAAAGAAAAAAAGAAAAGGGTCTTCCTTTTTATTCACCTAATTCAATACTCTTCCAAGTCATGCTGGAAGAAACACATGTTGGTTAATCAAATGGATTGGAAAGTTAGTTAACATGCTTTTTTAGGGTATTTATCACAATTAAAACCAACTGTTGTGGTATAATTTGCATGTTTTATTTCCCAAGCTTTTGACTCTAGGATGGTAGATTCTATTTGTGGTATTCATCTCTGTGTCCCAGTGCCTAGCACAGGCCAGCATGTAGTTGATGCTCAGTAAATATCTATTCAGTGACTCAGTGGTCTTCTCATGGTTTCAGTTCCTTCTTCTGTTAAAAAAAATCATAAAAAACTTCAAAGTTGTCACAAGGAAAAATTTAGATAAAATATATTAGCACCTAGTGCGTGGTAGGCATTCAACAATTTTTAATTAATTATTATGGTTGAGGATACCAAGTGCCTGCTCTGTACCAGGCTCTGTGCTAAGTGCTGGGCAAAAAGGACAACTGAAAGAGCAATAAACTGCACCTTTTAGAGGAGCAAGGGTCCGAGGATCCCAGTGACACCGCTCTACTGGATCAGCCCTCTGTCCCTTCAAAGCCCCAGCAAACTCCAACATCCAGGCACACACCAGGCGGCACGGCCCGGACCAACGAAGACTGGTCTTCCTTTCCACCACCAGATGGCAGCACAAAGCCCACTCTGCCTGGCGTGAAGCTGGCCCGGATGTTTCAGAAGCACAGGCGACGGAGGGGCCCCAGTCCCTGGCCTTCTAGGTATACTGTGGGAGTTACGTTAATACTTTGGGTTGGTGGTTCTATTCCATTTCCACCCCCAGCCAGCCCTTCACCTAACGTCACCTCAACACTTCGAAGATCCTCATTCAGAATCCTTTCCAGAGCATCTGGGGCACCTTTCCTTTCACCCCAAGGCCCTTTTGGATCTCTATATTGTTTTTTGTAAAGGCATAGAATTGTCTGGCCCTAGGATGCCCCGCATCACCACTCATGGCCTTGTTCTTGTTACAGCCCCACGACGGGCTGCAGGCTGCGAGCCACCTCCTGCTGTGTCTTTGCTCACATCCCTGCTCATATTTGCTGCCCCTCCTTTCTCCTCACCTTCATGAAGGCCCAGCTGAGAGCTCAGCTGCAGAAGGCTGCTAGCTCACTCCTCCATGCACCCCCTTGCTGGCACTTTCTGTTTTGGTAAGTGCTCTCTGGGTTTCAGGTTTTAGGGGACCTGATTGCTCGATGCTTTATCAACAATCTTCAGAGGCTTCCTGTGTCACCCCAGCAAGGAAGGGCAGAAAGAAGTCTTAACTTCCTTGGCCTGTGCCCTGCGTTCATGGGACCCTTAGTAGTCACTGATGGGCTAAAGGGAGGAAGGAGGAGGTGTCAGTGATGTGTGGGAATGAGGAGAGGTGAGAAGCTTGAGGCTAAAGAACCCGGATCTCTCCTGCCCCCTTACCCCTGAGACTCCTTGGTGAACAGGACAGGAAAGAGGACACTGTAAAAGCTAAAAGGACCAGAGAAATTGGATTTTTATTCTTCTAGGAAATCTAGTGCCTTCTGAGGCTTACTGAGAAAACACAAGGCCTTCATTCATCCATCCATTCCTTCCTCCACCCGTCCATCCATAACATGTCTTGAGCTTGCTGGCCTATGAGTAGTGGGAACACAAAGATAGGACCCAGTGCGAGTCCTCAAGGCTCTCAAAGCTGAGTGGGGGAGATAGGCTAGTGAACAGCCAGTTACTACAGAGCAGGAGAAATGCCAGGAGAGAGGACAGCCTGGGCACTGCAGGACACGGAGAGGTGGGGATGAGGAGGACAGAGGAGGCTTGTGGAACAGTCTAGGAGTTGAGTACTGAAGGACTAGCAGTGGTTAGTTAGCCACGGAGACTTAAGAAGAGGAACCAGCACCTGTGAAATCATGAAGGAAGACCACAGGGAAGGCTAAGGGATCTACATGGAATTCATTGTGATCAGAGCATTATGTACAAGAAATGAAAGAGGTGTCTAGAGAGGGTAGCAGATCTTACAGGGTGTGTCTTGAAGGCTCTGTAAGGTTATTTGGACTTGACTTTGGAGTAGGGGAATTAAAGGATTTTAAGCAGACAGGCATTTTGGTGGAATTTTCTTGTTAACAGGCAGATCATTCTGGCTACTTTGGGGGATGGGCCTCCAGCTGGACATGGAAGGGGCAAAGCAGGAAGTGGGGAGACCAGATGGGAAACTGTTATAGTGGTCCAGGCAGACACCATGTGCGCATGCACCGAAAAGAGACACTGCTGAAACAGTCAGAGAATTCAACGTAGACCTGCAGGGTCTACTGGGTCTGTGAGATATTTGCATAGCAAATGCGGTGAGATTTAAATCTTCCTGCCTGGAGCTTGGGGGATAGACCTGGGCTGGATCACCAGAGAGATTGGGAAGTCTGTATGATTAAGGCCTCTGATATGGATGAGATTACACTAGGGGCCAGGCAGCAGGCAGAAGAGAAAGAAGCATGAACACTTACGAGCCTAGCCAAGAAGGTATGGCTGACAAAGGGAAAGGAGGAGGAGGTCAATGGAGGCAGGCCCAGCAGCACCAAGGCAGCCGGGTTCAGGAGGAGGAATTCCTGGAGAAGAGGATTGAGACTCAGGACAAGTCGGGTCCTTGCTGTACAGGAGGGAAAAGAATTTCAGCACATGCCAGTCAGAGATCAGACAGATTAGGGAAGCAGATACACATTCAAGGGGGAAGGTGTGCTATCTCAAGGGAGAGATAGCTTTTGGAGTAAAATAGGAAATAAAACTTTCAGGGGAGAATGCCAGCCATCTTGAGGGTGAGAAGCTTTGGGGGTAAAGCCAAATATGCATTCAAGGGAGACTATGGGCCATCTCCAGAGGAAAAGATAGCAACCCATTGATCTGGGGTGTTAATATATAGAGAGGGACAGTAGCTAGGGGCTGGACTAGAGGAGTCAGAGTAGAGTTACACAATTTTGCTCCAGTTTTTCTAGCACTTGTATATTGCCTTCCTTACCTTTTGCAGGCAAGGGCATGGGTCAAGGGTGCAGGCTGCGTTGCTCAGGAATCTTGCTTTGCTGAAAGCAAAAGCTTTGCTTTGTTCAAATGTTCATGGGCATTTTCTATATTCTAATGGCTCATGGTTCATGGGTACTTCTCTTTTGAGACTCAATCTTTTAAAAAAATTTTTAAAATATGTTTTAATTTGTTATACATGACAGTAGAATGCACTCTGATATATCATATATAGTGGAGTATAATTTCTCATTCTTCTGGTTATAGTCTTTCTTTTTCTGTATCCCCAATCATATCTCAAGATGACACTGGTGTCACTGGAGGTAGCAACAGGGAGGCAAAGTTTCAGTGGCTCAGTATTGGGCAGAGGCTGTTCTCCATGGGTGGAGCAGGTAGGAAATGAGGAGGTGGGAGAAAAAGCCTTTGAGGATATTTGAATATAAAAGAAATGATGAAAATAGATGGTTGGAGAAGGTAATGTAGTATTTAAAAGGTGTTTTGTTTGTTTGAGGCTGTTTGTTTTAACATGGGAAGCAACTTATGGAGGAAAATGGGCACAAAATGAGTAGTTGAAGATTCAGGAAAAATAAGGGGAGAAGATTCCTGGAGGGAGGAAGTCAGAAGGAGATTCAGATTACAGGTAGAATATGCTCAGGTAAGACTTGGTGCCAGGTGCGGTGGCGCACACCTGTAATCCCAGCACTTTGGGAGGCTGAGACAGGAGAATCACGAGTTCAAAGCCAGCCTCAGCAATGGCGAGGCGCTAAGCAACTCAGTGAGACCCTGCACAAAATAAAGGCTGAGGATAAAACACATAAAACACAAAATAAGGCTGAGGATGTGGCTCAGTGGTCAAGTACCCCTGAGTTCAATCCCTGGTACAAAAAAAAAAAGACTTGGTGCTCTTCTTTGATGAGAGAGAGAAAAGGCAAGGATGGACTAGGGTTGGCTTTGTCTGAGAGGGAAAGGGCTGGTCGAAGTCAGGTGTCTTGGTCTATTTTGTGTTATTCTAACAGAATCAATTGCCCAAGACTGGGCAATTGATAAAGATTAGGCATTTATTTGGCTTGAGGCCCTGCAAGCTGGGAAGTCTGAGAGCATGGGCTCAGTGTCTGGTGAGGCCCTTCCAGCTGTGTCATCCCATGGCAGAAGGTAAAAGTGCAAACAGGACCCCAAACTCACTTTTTTTAAAAATTTTTTTTAGTTGTTGATGGACCTTTATTTTTTATTTATTTATATGTGGTGCTGAGGATCGAACCCAGTGACTCACACATGCTAGGCAAGCGCTCTACCACTGAGCCACCACCCCAGCCCCCCAAACTCACTTTTATAACAAGTCCTCCCTTGTAATGACTAACCAACTCCCCCCCAACGACATTAATCCATTCGTGAGGGTAGAGCCCTCAGGATCCACTCACCTCAGTAGACCCCACCTTCAGACACTGTTGTGCTGGGGATTAAGCTTCTAACATACAAACTTTGGGGGACACCTTCAAACCACAGACTGAAGAGGACTCAGGAATCTGGGGTGGCATGACCTTCACTGAGACCAGCTGAACTCTGTTCAGAGCCTGGAGAGAAGGAAGGACATGGTAATACTTCCAGCCCTCATGGCTGTGTGATTTTCTCTATCAGGATCCTAAAGACTGAGTAAGGAGTGAGGAGGCCACCAGGTGGGACTTTGCTAGGGAAGGAGAGTAACAGCAGGATGAGAGTTACTGGAGTTGAAAATTTAGTAAGAAAATACTTCATGCAACGACCAAGGGCTCTGAACTAACTATTGGCAGAAGTGGGGACAAGAGGATGCTGATAGGTTGGGAGAGAAGAGACTGATGGGGAGAGGGAGAAGGCAACAGTAAGGTGCCAGAGATCATGTGTGTGGCATTTGTTTGAAGGACAGGGTAAGATGGGATGACTGAGTTTAAAATTTCCAAGGAGTAGCATATCCAGGTCTTGTCAAAGTCCAGCATGTGGTCCTAATTGGGGTGCTCGAGTGAAGCCAGGGTGTAGCTTCACTTCAGATTCATTGAGGCATCTGAAGTGGTCCAAGGTATTGGGTGGATGGGTCACAGGAGCTGGACATCAGGGGATGCCTAGACTAAAGGAGAAGCCTGAGAGCCAGATGTCAAAGCTTTTGATGATCTGAGAGAGATCAGGTTGTAACGGATGGCCAAATGGGGAAAGGAAGCTGGTCCCAGGAGCCTCATGAGAGCTGGGTTTTTGTAGGAGGGTGGTCACTCTGGGAGAGGGGTGGGGACAATAAACAATCATCATTTGAAAGGACTGTAGGTTGTTATGCCTGCAGAGGAGAGAGAGGTTTCCTTAGGCGAGGAGTGCGAGGGGCACCATCAGGCAGCTGAGGTCCAGGTGCAGAGAGAAGAGAGGAGAGAAGGTGGAAGGGGAGAGAAAGCCCTGAATAGCGTGGGGTGAAGGGAAGGATGAGGCAGAACTGGTTGCAGGTGGGAGGCCCTGGTGTGCTGCCTTCCCTCTTGAAGGATTTCCCCTGCTTCTTCAGCTCATCTCTCTCTTCCTCATTGTTCTCTACTCCCTCAGACAAAACAAGACACTTACAGTAGCATTCAGCTGTGGCTCTAAGAGCTGCAGAAGAAATGCTGAGTCCCATGTGGAGATGGCTCTCAACCAGCCTTCTAGAGCTCCTGACGTTGGGACAGTCTGTTGCCTGTGTTCCCCATTCTCTGCTCACCCTGAGGTTTTGCTCTGCTGAGGCTAAAGAATGGGTGAGCAGCTCTGAGAGAAGGTCTTATCAGGTTCTGGATACTGAAGGTTGAGCAGGAAGATGTGAATCAAGAGGCCGCCAGATCTGGACCAGCCTTAGGCCAGTTGAGCCAGAGAAACTTACCTGAGGGCAAGTAGCTAGAAAGTGGCCAAGACAAAATGGAAATTAACCTGCAGGACAGCCCATTTGCACAGATGTTGTGGTTCACTGATAGCTTGGTTTCAAAGATTTCTTATTCTGCTGCATTTAAAATACATATCTACTATGGGACCTTGGGAAATTGCTATGGTTTGGAGACGAGGTTCCCCAAATCCTCCCCTGTTAATATAGGAATGTTCAGAGGTGAAATGATTGAATTAGGAGAGTTGTGACCTAATCAACCCACCTTAGTTTTAATGGACTAACTGGGTGGTAACTGTAGGCAGGTGGGGAATAACCTGGAAGGGTTCATCTTCCCTGAAGCTCTTTTCCCTTTCTCTTTCTGCTTCTGAGCAGGCATGAGGGAAGCAATTTCCCTCCGCCATGCCCTTCTGCCATGATACTCTGCCTCATCTTGGACCTAGAACAATGGAGTGGCTGACCATGGACTGAATCTCTGAAAGCATGAGCCAAAATAAACTTTCCTCCTCTGCACTGTTCTTATTGGATATTTTGGTCACAGCAACAAAAAGCTGACTAACTCAGAACTGCATGTGATGTTCTATCAGCCTCAGTTGCTCTCTCTGAACAGTAAGAAGTTGAGCTAGAGTGGTGGGTTTTCTACTATGGGGGTGGAGCCACTGTGATTTGGTGGGAGAGCTAAGGGTTCCCAGGTTGGGGTGGGGGTCACAGGGAACATGAGAGGGGATGAGCTCCTGGCTCCACCCCAGTGTTCACCTGAGCATCCACCCTCAGACCTGCCTGAATACTGTGCTTTTATGTGAGATTTTGTTGGGAAAGGATTCTGTTGCCTAAATCTGTGTTAACATTTGTGATCTTGCCTAACCCAGACCCTGCATGATGACCCTGCATGGTTCACTGAAAGCTTGGTTTACCTTTATAAAGATATTACTTACCTTTATATGCTATAGGGCATCCGGGGAAGTTTGTCCTGCCTTGCATCAATTTTAATGCCTAAGCACTAGGCAGGCACACAGGCATTCCAGGACCTCTCTACACTGCACATGGTGATAACCTGATGCTCTTTGGCAGTAGTAGCTTTACTAGGGTGGTTTTGATGGGCCGAGGGCTCCGCTGCTCCATGAGATCCTCCATGATGAATTGCATCCTGAGTCTAGCGAGTGGAACAGACAGGTTCTTTAGCCAAGGGGAAAAGCCTGGATCTGTTCTTCATCACCTAGCACCAGCTGGAATCCTTTGTTGCTGGACTGGCAGCTGTGAAGGATCACTTGGCCACCAGGAAGCCTTCCCAGCTGGGACCTTTCTGAGATTCTGTGCCAGAGAAACTACATCTGTGAGTAACCACCCAGGGGAAAACCCAGCTGCTCAGCTCAGCCCCAGCCCCAGAGGCTACAGGAAAGGGCCAGAAGGCAGAAGGAGAATAGAAGAGAGGCCACTTTGCTTTTCTCAGTTTCCACCAGCTTACCAGATTTGCAGTTCCTTATTTCACAAGGGAAGTTGGGAGGTAGGACTGGGGAGCTGCCCACTTTGCAGATAGTGAAGCTCATTTCTGTTGAGGGTGGAGACTTTGGGCTGTGCCATCAGAGTTGCTCCTCTGACCCTGAGTCATCAACTTGGACTCATCAGCATTTTCCCCCCCAATCCATATGGAGTAAAGGCCAGGCTTGTAGTCTGCATGTGTCTGTTCTAGGCAGTGAAAATTTCAGTATCAGGAAATGGAGGTGAACCTTACACTGGGCATGATGAATCATGGGAAAATCCTCCAAATACTGGGAAAGAGGTATTAGGAGAATGAGGTTTGTTTTATAACTCAGTAAGTTGCATTCTTGGTGCTATGGACTGTCTTCTCTGAAGAAACGCTCAGCCTGCTGTGGGCCTGCAAGCCATGATGTTAAAGGGGTGACCCTGGAGCAGTCCCTGCAAGAATTCAAGGATTGGGGCAGCTGCTCAGGACCATGGTGGGGGATGTCACTTGGGGACCATGAAGCTTCATACAGGTTTGGAAGACTGGAATCTCTTCTCTTAAACTGAGGTGAACCGTTTGTTGCCAAGGAAGCCCAGTGACTTTCGGTTTCATGTTCAGATGCACAGAGCAGGCATGGAGGACATGTCCAAAAAGTGGATTTTGGCAGTCATGTGATCAGGCAGGATGTGTTGAAGCATGTCTGGAATAGTAAGGCGACATGGCAAATGCCCTGCAAACCAGGCCAAAAGGAGGATGCTTCAGGGCTGGGCTGGGCTCAGATTTAATCTGAGAGGAGGATGGGAAGATGGTGTTCAGGAATCTGTTGCTTCAGATGGCAGAACTGAGCCCAGTAGACGGAAATGATGGGAAGAAAAACTGTTTATCAGAGATGAATCTCTCTGATCATTTTAAGACAGTAAAGTCCCAAAGTTAAGACCCCAAGCCCTGGAACTAAGTTGCACTAGGGCAAACATCAGGAATCCTGCCCACTGATGTGGTTGTGAGATCCACTGAATGGTGGCCTGCACTGAGACTTTAAAAGACTGCATTCACCACCAACACAAATTGGGAGACTATGCTCTTACCAATCCATATTTATAGCGTCTCTTGAAAAAACTGAAGACCTGATCATCTCAATTCACATTCTCTCATGAAACAATAAACAGGATCTGGTGGGTCAGCTGGATCCTCTGAATAGGGAAATTGTACCTCTGTTCATCGCAAGTGCCACCTCCATGCACCTTTCTTACTCTTACGTAGTTTCACTGATGCCCAGATGTCTGGCGCCTGCACGTCTTGTAATTTGCAACCCTGTTCTAGTCAAGTTTCCAGGGTTTCAATTCTGGGTTTGCCACTGGAAGCTATTGTGAACTTAGACAAGAAGTCAACTTATATAAGACACAGCTTCCTTATCTGAATGTGGAATAGTAATAATACTTATGTTGTAGGATTAGAGAACACATGGATGGTGGTAGCATTGGTAGAACAGGGCGAGGTCTGTGGTGGGGACTCACCAACTCTTGGTTGCTGGGAAGCCATCCAGCAGTGGAGAGAGTCATCTTACAAATACCAGGACTGAAGAGACAGTATAACCTGGCAGAAGCCAGGACTGCAGAGAGTGACAGCCAGCCACCAAGAATCTCTGAAATACACGGCATGAATCAACTCTCCCAGGACCCTTACCAATGATCAAGTCAAAGGTGTTGATTTAGGGCAGCCTTTGATGTTCATTAAAATCAGATTTAATCTGGAAGGACATTTAGTAGGAAAGAACGTGCCACGTAGAGTTCCGTGGGAGGCTGAAGCATACTCAAGGTAAGCTGGGGCTTCCAGCCCTGGCTGACTGGGAAGTGGGAGCCTTTCCTGTCCCTTCCTTCTCTGCTGCAGGGCTACTTTGTGTTCACTGGCAGCACTGCCTCCCTTTAGAGAGGCATCTGCTCATCAGTCATCTCTGCAGGTTGAGTAGCCACAGGCAGCCTAACTCATACCCATACCTTAGTGTTTAACAGAGTGTTCCAGCATTTTGGGACCTGGCTGAATTCTAGGTCTGCCCCTCCATGTATTCTGGGTGGCATGGGTCCCCTTCAGATGGTCTGAACCCAGACCCATGAGAGACTTGCGGCTGGTTCCCACTGGGCCCTGAGAAGCTCTCTGCTGGAATAACTTGGAGTGACTGATTCAGTTCTGTGTCCTACACCTTCATATACTTGATGGCTCTGAGAGCAGAGTCTGGAGTCTGGATGTTGAGTTCAGAGCAGGCACATCCTAATCCTCGAAGAATCACTAGAGAAGAGGAAGCGGGGGATCTACAGGTCTTGAACACAGTGGTGTGAGTGTTCTGGTATACCAGACATGCTGGGCACAAACTTGGATGAGAAAAAGAAGGATCACCAGTTCTTCAGGCCACAGGAAGGCAGCCTACTGGGACCTAAGGATGGTGCTATAAAGACATGGATGCCAAGAACTGGCAAACACAGTGGGTGAGTTGGATGAACTGGGACATTTGCACTCAGAATATTTCCCTCTTCTTCTCTACTTCTGGATTTTTTCTCCCCTTTCCTCTTTCGCATTCACTGTGGCCCTGACACCTCAATATATGACAACCAGAGAGCAGCTGTCAGTAACCAGTCCACCTGCTTCTGCCCTTGGTGGTATTTATGTTTCCCTGTGTAGGTGACCAAAGGGAGCTTTGAGAAGCTAGTCCAGGGCCTGCCCTCCTGGCACAGACATTAGGCAAAGCCTTCACTGAATTCTACAGGATTCTACGTCAAGGCTCAAGCTTTGGGCCTGTGCTTAAAAAGATTGGCCTCTGGAGAAGCTTTTTAGCCTCTGCCCTCTGGGCACCTATCTGTGAGGTGCCATCCTCATTTAGCCATTGGCCTTTGCATTGAACCTCTACAGCTGCTGCATTACTATCACAGACCGTGTCTGATGACTCTTGGCTTGGCTCTGAGAAGCTGGAGAGCTGTTCAGAGAGTCAAGTCTACGTTAAGTATTAGATCAGAGAGGGCAGCACATACTTCTTAGTATGACCTCATTTGGATGGATATTTATTTGCTATTCTCCTGGTTCTCCCAAATTAATAATTGGGTAAAATCCTGTTTTGACATTCAGAGCTGATTTGCTTACATTCTGCTGAAATGCACCTGCTCCGTGAGGGAGTGGGTGTGTGTCAGGAGGCTGGGAGGAGTGGGGGCAGACGGCAGAGGCATTAAAAGGGAAACATGGGTTGCATGCTGATTTATATGTGAAAATTTTATTCAGTCCTGAAAGTGTGGGTCACCTGCTATGATGAGTCCTGGATTAAAGTGCAGTGTGAGAAGAAAGTCATGAAAAGCTCTATCTTCTCTCAGAAAGTTGTGCTGGAAATTAATAATAAACCTAAATAGCAGAATGCAAACAGAGGTTGCAACCTGCCCCTCAACCCCCATTCCACTGCTCAGACGCATTCAAATACAGATCAGAACAGGCTTGGTCAAATACGTGAAGACCAACCTGGGCTCTGGTTTTTGAGATTTGCACCATCAAAACCTACAAATAAATCTCCCCTTATTGAATATGCATTTCATTACAGCATAGTGGTGGGAGCATTGGCTCTAGTGCTGCATAGGAATTTGGTTCTTTCCATACTGTGCCATCTGACCGCTCAGTGCTTAGGTTTCCTCATTTGTAAAAGGGGGATTACAGTGCCTATTTCATAGAGTTGCTGAGAGGTTTAAAGAAATTAAAATATGCCTGTGCTTCCAACAGTGCTTGGCACACATGTTGGGCTCAGTAGCTGTGACCATTTTTCCAAAGATCTGACCCAATTGTTACTGTTGGCAAAGGCAAATAGCAAATGTTCAGGTCATAGGAGAAAAAAGACACCTAATTAAATAAGAAAATATTTTCTTGATTTAGAGAGAGGAAGAGGTCTCAGAAACTTGATGGTTCTTGGCTGAGACCTAACTCAGTCTAATTCATCAAATGGATAAGGAGGATCTGCCATGTATAAGGCATGGGCAGCTGTTAGGAAAAGAGATGCTTGGGGCATGGAGGACTTTTCCTACTTCAGGAGGTGAAATTCATATAAAAACTAAGAGTGCAGCTTGATAAATAACTCAAAAACTTAGGAAGTTGTGTTAGCTTTCTGTCACTGTAACAAAATCAGAGATAATCAACTTAAGAAGAGGAAAGGTTTATTTTGGCTCACAGTTTTGCAGTCAGTCCATAGAGATACCTTTTGCTTTTGGGTAAAACAGTACATCATGGTGGATGTGAATGACAAGGGAAACTTCTTGCTTCATGGCAATCTGGGAGGCAAGGAGAGAGAGAGAGAGAGAGAGAGAGAGAGAGAGGCCAGAGTCCCACTGTTCCTTTCAAGGGCATGCCCCCAGTGACCTAATTTCCTCTCACTAGGCTCCACCTCTCAAAGATTCTACCATATCTTGATAATGCTGCAGGCTGACAACCCTGTTGCCTTTGGGGGACATTTCAGATCCAAACTATAGCAGAAAACTTATTAAGTTGTGGGTGTGTGTGTTGAGGGGGTATGAGGAAACCCCTCCTGTGTGTCAGAGAAGAAGGTATTAAGAGTACCATGAATCAGAGTGGGGAGACAAAGAAGCTTGGTATGTGTCTGGAAATGGGGTGCAGTCTGGTTTGGTCAGACCAGACTAGCATAGAAGGGTTGCTTTGGGCTACCAGTGGAGCATGTCAAATGCAAAGTCAGGCCTTTCATCAACAGGCAATGGAAGGCCATTCAAGATTTTCTGAACAGGGTAGTAATAAGAATGTGGCAGTAGAATGATTTTATATTTTAAGACTAATAGGATATAGTGGGAAGATGGAGGAATCAAAGATGGCAGTATAGATGTGTGGATTCTTTGTTTTGTTTTGTTTTGTTTTTTTGGTCATTGCTCTTGTTTTGTCCGTCCCCCACCCCCCGGGTGACTAAAGCCATAGTGGTATCTGCTAGGAACGGGGATATATGAAGAAGGGGATGCTTCAATGGGAGAAAGAAAATGCTTTGCTTGGACAGCTCGGATGAGAAGGGCCAATGAATCATCCCAGTGGCAGTGACTGGCAGATTGCTGGAAATGGAGGAGGAGCTAAAGAGAGAGGCTAAGGATTAACATATGGCTTTGGGAGTTAGCTACGAAGAGAGTCAAACCATTGCAATGTATGTAACAACTTGGGAAGAATTGTAGAATTAGAGGAGTGGGGGCTGAACCTTAGAAACGGGACACTGAGGGAAAAGGCAAATGAGGAAGAGCCAGAAGGAAGATGGAAGAGGAATAATTGCTATTGAGGGAAAAGCAAGACAAGTCGCATCATGGAAGACATGATGACATGGAGAAGTCCAAGTGAATGAGACACAGGGAAGGACTGCCTGGAGTCTGCTGGTGACCTCTGAGAGTCTCTGCATAGAGTTCCAGGATGGGCAGAGAACATGGCAGTGCAAGGAAGAGGTAATTCAAAGGATTGTGGGAACACCTGAGAGGCTTGTGGAAATAAGAGAGCCACTAAGCTCCCCGGGGCTTGTCAATCTTCCTATGCATGAATTAAGTACAGAAAAAAGAACTAAAGAAAGATGTTGGCTAATTGCCAGATGCCAGGAAATTAAGAAATAGATGTTAATAAGCATGGAGAAGATGAGAGGGCCTATGTAAACCAATCACTAAGAAAACAAAGAATATTATAAAATAGATTTGCCTGATTACAAACCTGAGTCATTGAAAATATTTACTATGAAACATTTATTCGGAAGGTAAACATCTTAGACAATATAAGTATATTTGAAAAGTTAGGCCAAAGTCGTGAAGTGGAAGCCCCGCAGGAATCTAACTGGACCACACTCTCTGTACAACTTCGTGTGAGTTGCTGGCTCGTCTTTGTCTCAGATTCTATTGGCATAATTCAAATAGTGACACTTCCCGAGGTGGTCGTGTTATTGTAAGGACTAAATGAGGCATTTAGAAATCTGAATGCATGAGAGATGTTATCCTGGTACCCTGCACACAGTAAATTGGTGCTCAGTAAATATTACCTGTCATGACTATGATTTTCTCGGATTTTCTTGGTTTCTTGGTGGGAGCTGTTTGGTAGTCTGGGCCCTGGAATTTAGCTGGGAAGATGTTCAAAAACTTGCTTCAAGTAGATAAATAAATCTGATGTAGAAGTGAAAGATTGTGTGTAACTAAGCAAAAGAGCAATGAGAAAAGAGAGGGGATAGGGAAATAACAGAAGTACACACTTGAGTGTGTGTGTGTGTGTGTGTAGGGGAGAAGATGATAACACAACTAGGGAAAAGGCAGCGCTTTGTGCCTGGAGGAAATGAGTTTCATGGCACGGTTTCATAGTTGACATAAGCACAGGAAACTCTCCAAGGTGTGGCTTCACACTTCACTAGTGTGAACACCGGAGCCTTACCAACGCCCTCAGCCCAAGCTACAGATGTGGTCCAGAATCACAGGTTCTTTCACTTTGGCTTTGTAGCCAGTTTGCCCCAATCAATGACTATCTTCCCCAGCACTCCCCACTCTCAGAAAACCTGATGGAATACTGAGAATATCAGACCAAAAGATTTGATGCACTATTCAAATTTATGGCCTGCCTCCTCTGAGCCTCCAGTGTTCTTGTCTGAAATTATGACCTAATACTTACTTTTTGAATGTCTTAGAGATTGAATAAGTAATGTGTAAGTGTTTAGTAACCTGCAAAGTACTGAATAAAAGTTGTCATTTTGGCCTATTTTCCCTTAATAATTTATCTTGGGTTTGTTTCATGTGAATTTATCTAAACTCCTTTGAAACCTTTGAAACAATGTAATCTGTGTCACATTTTGGGTAATGAACTCCATAAATTCACTACTCCTTGTCTTAGCTTGTCTTTTTGTTGCTATAATTGAATTTCAAAGATGGAGTAATTTACAGAGAATAAAGGTTTATTCCACTCATGGTGGTTCTGAAGGTTCTGAAGGTTGGGGAGTTCAAGACTGAACAGTTTCATCTAGCAAGGTCCTTCTTGCTGGTGGGGACCCTGCAAGATCCTAAGATGGCGACATAGAGCAACACAGGGCAGGAGAGGACATCCCAGTCCTGTACTCGCCTGTTCTTCTAAAGCTGCAATTCCTTAGGCTGGGGCCCCACCTTTAACTTTAATTACCTCCCAAAGGTCCTACCTTCAAATACCATATTCTGATTAAGTTTCCACCTTCTTATTACAATGAGGATTAAATAATATAAGTGCATTTAATTACAATGAGGTTTAAATTTTAACATGAGTTTGGGTGGGGACAAACTATAGCACTTCCTTTCATTCACTTTAAATTTACCTCCCCAAGTAAATGTGCATGTCAGGAACACCATTCAGGGGTCTGGCGACAAAGCACACATTATCTCACCCAGACCCTTTACTCTTGTCCTTCATTTTTTTTTTTTTTTTTTTTCTGTCTGGGGAGGTCCTATTGCACCTAATGAGGCAGCTTTCTCTTAGATGGCACTCATCCCTTCAGTTACAGTGTCAAGTGTTCTTGAACCCTACCCTGTGCATGAGTTCCGTCCAGCAAGAAGTCAGCTGGAGTGAATGTTGTACCCCAGATGTATGCATCATGGCTTTCTACTCCGGCAAGGTCATCTGTGGGTTACCTGAAGCCAGTTTTTAATCCCAGCCGCCTTCATCCCTAACTAGCTTCCCTTGCTATCCTTTTCAGTGTGTGGGGGAAAATGCAATATCATTTAAAATGAATCCGAAACATCTGTCAGTAGCTCTGCCACAATCCAATATGTTTAGTGCATTACAAAGTCCTTAAAAATGACTTTTGGACTGGACAGGGTGGCTGTGGTTAAAATTTAAACCTCATAGTGACTCAGGAGGTTGAGGCAGGAGGATCACAAGTTCAAGGCCAGCCTCAGCAACTTAGAAAGTACCTAAGCAACTTAACGAGGCCCTAAGCAACTTCGTGAGACCCTGTCTCAAAAAAATAAATAAAATAAAAGGGCTGGGAATGTAACTCAGTGGTAAAGCAACTGGTGTTCAATTTCTGGTACCAAAAAATAACAATAAGTAAAATAAAAGAGTTTTGGATGATCCTTTGTTTATCTCCCCTCTGTTGGAGGAAATGATATAGAGCTGCTGATGGACCATCTCTCTCTGTCACACACACACTAATGTGTATGTGAACTGTTAATTAATGGCAAGACGACATTGTTTAAGCTGTTGTAATGTGTGGTCAAGACAGACTGAAAACCAGGTAAATCATCAGCGTTGAATCTATTCTCCAAGAGAGATGGCGAATTCTTGCATGTAGGAGATAATTACTGTTTTTCAGTATGAGTTGGACTCACCAGGTTTCCTGGGCTACTGTAAACTGAAGTAATCCCAGATTGCTGCGGCGGCTCTCATGCATCAAATGAGATAATGTATAAGTACTTGGTAACCTATTAAGGACCGAATAAAAGTTATCTTTTTATCCTAGTTTTCCTTAGTAATCTATTTTGGATTTTTTAATGTGTGAATTAGTCAAATGTCTTATAGGGGGTGGAGTTCTGGTGGATCTCGGTTTTTCTTGATGGGTCTAGATTCAATCAACAATCCTGGAGCAGGAGGTGGGGATGAAGAATGGTGATTCCAGAACCATTATCTCATTATCTAAAAATATGAACAGAGAGGAAGAGAAAGAGACAGAAAAGGAAATTCTTGCCTCTTTGTAAGGGACAATTATTTATCTATGTGTTTTTATTTTTTTTTTAAACCAGATTGAACCCAGGGGCACTTAACCACTGGACTACATCCCCAGCCCTTTTTTTTTTTTTTTTTAAACCAGGGATTGAACTCAGGGGTACTCGACCACTGAGCCACATCCCTAGCCCTATTTTGTTTTTTATTTAGAGACAGGGTCTCGCTTAGTGTCTTAGCACCTCGCCATTGCTGAGGCTGGCTTTGAACTCGCGATTCTCCTGTCTCAGCCTCCCAAAGTGCTGGGATTACAGGTGTGCGCCACCGTGCCTGGCTCCCAGGCCTTTTTATATTTTATTTAGAGATTGAGTTGCTTAGGTCCTTGCTAAATTGCTGAAGCTGGCTTTGAACTTGTGATCCTGCCTCAGCCTCCCAAGCCACTGGGATTACAGGTATGCACCACCACATCCCGCTCATAAGTGCTTTGTCAAGGCCTGAGTTGTTTGGTGGCCTCTGTGGCTGAGCCATGCAGTAAAGCCAATGACAAAGATTTGCCTCTGACAGGATGTTTGCTCTTTGAGCAGGGGCCCTTGTGAGGTCCATCCTTTGTATCCTAGCTCATCACTCAATTTGAAGCTATTCTCTCTGAGTTGTCTCATTCCATCTGTGATCATGTGTCATGGAGACATCCTCCATTTCCTTTCATTTATTTACTATTTCTTAGTCTTCCCCACTCTCTTAAAAGCTGTGAAATGGTTGAGTTGCCATGGCAACCCTCTACCCCTACCTCTTTTCTGTTTCTCAACAATTTTTCTACATTTTAATAAAATCACTATTTATAGTGCACAAAGCTGCAGTCCCCTCTACTACAGCTCTGCAAAGGAAGTCTCCTGTCTGACCAGAATACTAATGACTAAAATATGGCTTCTAGTGAGGGAGCATGGAAGCCCTCCTGAGCAATCGCTTTGGTAGACAGACCTGCTTCCTATTCCTAGAACATTGTTTAAGCCCACGTGCAGAGTTTGACCTGCATACAGAAAGATTCATATATCAACATGGCTGGAAGCCCAGCCCTGTAGAATATGCCATGCTAGATGTTAGATGTGACTGGAGGAGAGGAGGTATGAAGCAAAGTATTTCTACCTCATCACTGACAGAAGGAACTGAGTTTCTGGGCTCTAATTCTACCAAGTTGTGTCCTCATAGCCAGTCTATTAGGAATAGCTGGGAAATTTGCAAGATTGTAGGTGGGTAGAAGGCAGCATGAAACAATGGGGGAAACACAGAGGCTTCATTGTTCACAAACAGCAAGAGTACTCTAATCTGTATATGATAGCTACCTTGTAGCACTGTCCTGAGGGTGAGGAGCAGAGATACTGTACCCCACGCATTTGGCTGGGCTCTGAGATAGATCTCATACCCCAGCTTTGCTGCTGTCCAGTTTCATGACTGGAGGTGAGTGACTTGATCTCTCTGTGCATTAGTTGCTTCATCTCTAAAATGAGAATGACAATAATAGGATCTATATTTTGAGATTGTTCAAGGAATGAGTAAGTTAATATAGGTAAGAGTTACAGGTAAGAGTAAGTTAATATAGGTTAGAACAGTGCCTGGCAAATTGTCTGTCCTTGGTTACAGGCATTTGATCAAGGAGAACTGTTAATTTAGTAGTTTATCAGCATCCATGAAGGCCATACCAATCCTGGACTTTACCATTTTTTAATAGCTATTTACCAGCTTTTAATAGCGTGGAAAGGATTGGTAGGGGCTATTTTGTAATTTAGACTACAGTGAGAAGAGGAATCGGATCCTAAAGAGAAAAATGTAGTAGCTTTTCAATTCTTAGTGTTCAGTCAGGAAAATATCCTTGGCCATGTTGTTTTGGTACTTTATGAAAACAAATTTATGTAAGAGTGAGGGGGCGTATTTTAGTTGAAACCTAATTTGGACTTACATTTTTTATCCATTCTGGTGGCTCACAGGTGAAAAATCTCTGAAAGAGGTTATGTAGAAATAATCTGGTAGTAGTGCTTTTTACACATTAAAGTGCATATAAATCACCTGGGGAATTTATTAAAATACAGATGTGTTGGGGGTGGAGCCTGAGATTCTGCATTTCTCACAAGATCTTGGGGGAAAAGCTGGCGCTGCCCAGGGACCTGTGAGCAGCAAGGTTATGAGGTGTTTGAGGCCAAAGGCTTCGAAAGACACCTTTAAACGGAGGGGAGGGTCTAAAGGAAAGGATTCTCCCATTTCCTACTTAGAAACAAAGCTGGAATTACCCAATTCTAATAGAAGTCGGCCCTCAGGAGAGAAGATGAATAATGGTCAGAGTCAGCTAGGCACCTCTTCTTTTCCTGAGGTGTTGACAGGGAACTTGGGGAAGACTAGATACAATTTTTAAATTTTGGTTTTTGGCACAAAAGTTCAGAGGTGCCTGACTGCATTATAAAAGGGCTTTCTTCTTGCTCTGCAAGTCAAGTGGGATTACTTACTTTGTTCTTGTTCATTTTCAGAACACAATAAAACTCATACTTTTTCTGCATGTTGCTAGTGGTGTTTGATTTATTCAGAATATTTTGAAGACATGGTTTTTGGACTAAAACTCGAGTGAAACTGGGCCAAATGAAGACATAATTATTAAAACATTAACTTGAAATTTCAACTCCTGTTTAAAAGCATTGCTTTCCTACTATAAATCTCTGGCAAGCTCTTATTTCAGTCTAAGCTTGTGGGGGGGGAGGGGAGGAACACCCTAAAACAAAACTCCTGACATGTTTTTAACAATAATGGCGATATAAAACAGCTGCAAGCTCACTTCCGAATTACCACTGGAGGAATTAAAGGCCTAGCTTATAAGATGAGAGGTTTAGCTACTTTATAGGGTGAATCAGCCAGTGACTCACAATTATAAGTAGTGTGATTTAAAAATCTCCATAGTTGTGAGCTTCCCTTTGGAGGACTGGGCAAACTGTGGAGAAATATGTGATATTAGAGGAAGAAATGTGAAGTAGATGTCCTCTTTATATTCTAGATTAACCATGACTAGAAGAACATGGTAGAACACTTATAAATGTTCATTTCATTAAAAAGGCCATAGCAATCGGTTGACTGCTAGATATATAATCCACCCTCTTGAGTGTAAGGCAGGATTATGTCTCTCCTAATGCATAAAAAGTTGTTCTTGCTGCTATTAAACAAGTTCTGTATTATCCATCAAAAGAACCTACATATCAAGATACATTGGTACCAGTTGAGGAG